>JAWQFJ010011279.1:0-42500 GCA_034096865.1 Theodoxus fluviatilis
TGCATTTGTTTTCCAAACTGATTCATTGGCCTGCGTTATTTGAGTCTGGGTTGTTTTCTTGTTGCTGTAGTGTCCCCCCAAGGAGTGGAGGTTGGGTTTAGTTTGTAAACCCTTTTTGCTTATCAGGGCCATCTTTCCTGGAGGCGATTATCTCGTCCTCTGGGGAGTGGTTCGTGACTTCTAAAGTTTTCAGATAAGTAGATAAATTCGCGACAGAGCACGATCTAACATTCAACTACAGACACAAACTTCGCATGCCTTTTTTCATTTTGAGATTTTCCTGACATCTTCGACGGAGATGATATGCTTGATATGAAATCACTGATCGTCACATAGATTTTTCCATGTGCTTCTCTCTTGAATTCCGTGATACAAGAGAAAGGTCACCTGATCCAGCGAAAGATACACAAAGTCGGATTCGAAAAATGTAGTGCGATTGACCCTTGTATGCGGCCAAGCGCCAACATTGGGTTGGAATACTCTCCAGGGAGCGGAGTTGGTGCTGGTACCTGACTGTGTGCGTCTTAAATGTCTGTCACTATGTTTGTCATGAAGGACCAGTGAGAATTGATCAAGATGCCCACTGATCAGGGGGTAAAGTGTAAAGCGGTTTGAGACCCAGCCAAAGGGTGTAAGTCGCTATAAAAAACCCACACCTTTACCTTTACCTTTACCTTTATTCGAAGATGTTGAGTGATTTGTATAATAAACACTGCACAACAGAGGCAATGAGTATAAAAATCCTAAGTAACAGGGGTCAGATGCGTGTTACAAAGTTATCTTACAATAGGGCTAAATGTGAGTTAACAGAGCAAGCATAGAAAAGACCGATGATTTCAGAACTAAGCAATAGGCACCAGTACTTAGGAAAGCGTGGGAGCCAAATCTACCAATCAACCCACGCAGAATCGGCGCCAGTCAGACCACACGGAAATTGAGCACTTCTCTAAAACTGTAAATCAAACTAGCATTTAGGCTGTAATCATCTTCAGAGCTCTCGGTTATGCCAGAAAAATGGTCCCCGATGCTTGAAATAGCCAAAACTTAATTTCGACAAAGATCTTGTAAGACATTCTACTTGCCTTTTATAGGGTTCGCTCCAGCGACTTTGTGTACCTTTTGCCGAATCAAGACACAGAAACTCGACGTTCAATCACTGATAGTCCGTGAAACCTAAGCCTTCCGTTTATCGTTCCTTAATAAGTGATGTTTGAATTAAAGTACTCTCTTCCGAAATTGACATACGCTTCTCATCTTTCCACACGTTCATGGAATGAACACAGCTAGAATCTGCCATCACCAGTTTATGTTCCAAAACAACCCAACACGACACAGTGAAACACATGACGCAGCAGATGAAACAGCGTGACACAGAAGTGCACAAGTTAAGGTGGGATGACATACATGTAGCACAGCGTGCTGAAACACAAGGGAAGGCATTACTTATGTTGCGTAGCTCGGTTACTTTCAAAACGTTTGCTCGGAGATTATAGAGAAAAACAAAACTATGATGTGATAGAAATTTGATATTTAACATTTAGAACACCTCTTTTTCTTAATTTCTTCTTGTGAAATCTCTCTCTCTCTGCGTGTGTGTGTGTCCCCGTCTCTCTCTCTCTCTCTTTCTCTCTCTCTCTCTCATACACACACACACGCACGCACGCACACGCACTCACGCACGGATACACGCACACACACACACACGCGCACGCACGCACGCACACACACACAAAGACACACATACACACAGACACAGACAGACAAAGACACACACACACACACACACCATGTACTTTTACAGAAGAAACGATGAAATACTGGACACTGGCCAACTATTGGCAAAGAAAAAAAGGCTGGCGGTGAATAATTGTTATACACGTATGTGCGTGCATCGTCACATTTGCTTGGCCTGCAGTGGGTTTTGGACCGGAAGTGTTTCAAGGTTCTCTTGATGGCGTGGAAGAGGTCATGAGAGATGAATCCTTCTTTTCGGTGCGTCTGGCATGAAGGATGTTCTCAAAGAAGATAGCGGACAGCTCGATCTTTTTTTCTGGTGATTTTGACTATTTTTTTCTTCTTTCTAGTCTGGCTTGATCTTTTCGCAAGGCATTGCATTACCAAACCACAGCTGAGCATGTAAGGATGCAGCCAGTACGTTGCGGCTCTGTGCCACTCAGAGACAAATCTCCTCTCCGCTTCAATGTATCGACACCTTGTTAAACATCCCGCCCATATCCCCACCCGACTCACCTTACGCTACCTCTAACAATTTTCACCAAGTTCTGAACTCCACCATTTCTCTTCCACACTCCCCCAAATACTCCCTACCCGCTAACCCCCGGTCCCCTTCCTCCGGTTCTCTTTCCTAATAAACCCAAAGGATGTTTATGAGACAAAATGTCAGTTCAAAAAGCAAGAACAAAGAACATTTAGTGGAATAAGACATCAGTTCAAGAAAGTGAGAACAAAAATATCTAAATCACATTCCACTGAACGATACATTTTGACAACAAATTATAAGCAGATCTAACTTTTGAACACAGCACTGGCAACTACAACAATAAATGGGGTGACTTGTTGGTTTTTTAAAAGATGATATTACCTCTGAAAGTTAAAACGGGATAAAAACTCTGTCTGTCTGTCTGTCTGTCTGTCTGTCTGTCTGTCTGTCTGTCTGTCTGTCTGTCTGTCTGTCTGTCTGTCTGTCTGTCTGTCTGTCTGTCTGTCTGTCTGTCTGTCTGTCTGTCTGTCTGTCTGTCTGTCCGCCTGCCTGCCTGCCTGCCTGCCTGCCTGCCGGCCTGTCTGCCTGCCTGCCTGTCTGTCTCTGTCTGTCTCTGTCTGTCTGTCTGTCTGTCTGTCTGTCTCTCTCTCTGTCTCTCTCTCTCTCTCTCTCTCACACACACACACACACATACGCGCTCGCGCGCGCACACACGCACGCACACACGTACGCGCACACACGCACGCGCGCACGTCACAAAACTACACCATTGATCTAATCCTTCCTTTTCGATTTCGAGATGCAACCTGCTGAACGATCCATGCCATCCCTGTCCTGCACCTTCTCTCCTCTCCCAGCCTCCCCCAACCCCTAACTGTTGATGATGATGATGATGATGATGATGATGACGACGACCACGATGATGATGATGATGATGATGATGATGATGTTCATGATATTCATGATATTTTTGTCTCTTCCTTTTTTTTGGCTGTCCTTGTAATTGTGTCCTCCTTGTGTATTTGTTTAGACCCACTAAACTGATAAAAAACAACAAAAAACCAACAAAGAGAAAACCACTTTTGAACACGAGTTCTGGGCAATAGAGAATGTGTGAAGGTATTTTCCCCTTTAATTGTGCTCAGACCATGCTGGTTTCATGGGAAAAGTCATTCTGCCAGCTCTTTAGTATGCCACGACATCGGCGAAGGTAAAAAATGAGTTCCCACTGTGACGTTTTCAAACAACAGTCATCGACCTGAGTAGACTAGGTCTTCCAGGGCATAAATGCGTGAAAGAACAGGAGTCAATTCCATAATAGCATCTTCTCGACGCAGCCCAAACAAGGACCTCGTGGCTCGACGATGTAACAATATATAAGACTAAAGTTAAGTGAACGTCACTACCTTCGTGCAAGGAAACTGCGGGGGACAGAAAAGCTTTCATTTCTCCAAGAGTTGCATGAAAACTTCTTGGGTTGACAAAACATTTTGGTCGGGGTACTTCTGCTCATCCTTAATTCCTGGATCCAGTCGTTTGATCCTTACGACTCAAGACAGTTTCTTTTCACTAATGTCGAAAGCTGATTTCCCACAGGGAGAGGCCAAAGTGGGGATGAATTCCTTTGTGGATGTTGAATATGCTTGCCATAGTCCTTGGGGGTCAGTTTAAAGTCGTGGTTCATTCATAAGAAAGTAAAAGTCAGCGAGACTCTTTTTCCCTCCGTAAGAACCATGAGCAGGTATAGTCCTGCATTGAAAACTAGGTAGGATAGAGGTGTCCTAATACCCCTCACAAACTTCTTTGGTTACTTTGGACCGTTCCTTGCGGAGTGACCTGGGGCATGCCTTGAAAGCTCAGCAGACAGGGATTCCAACTGATGAGGGCCAGTATCAAGTAACTCCGGCAATTTTATATACCAAATGATATATATGATGGCAAACTCTGGCTGATTGTATCGCGACTGTAAAAAGTATTGCAATAGCGATGAATGAACCTCTCCAAAACTCATCCATCAAAGTATTTTTCCAGTGTTTTTGTCATGTTGTCTGTAATGGAATCAGGCAATGCACTGATTATTTCAGCACCTAAATAATATCTTGTTGACTGCACGAGTCTCAAGGGACAAGGGGAACGGACCTCCTTGGGCTTTGCAGAAATCAATTCTCATGATGAATTTTGGACAGTGTACATCATAAATTGTGGGTGCAAATCTGGATATGGTAAACACAAAGTGTGAGTGCATCACTTTGACTCCACGAGGAAAAATCTCATTCGAACGTTACTTTTACCGTGGCGCGCTTGCACCCATGAGTTGATGTGCAAAGAATGATTTCGACATAAAACAATATCGCATTGAAAGCGAGTCTTAAGATGTTTTGATCCCTAGGAGCTCTGAGTCGAGTATTTTCACTCAGAACGGAACTTTGCTTTCAATATAACAGAGAAAGTTTATTTCACAAGCAGATTTCTGCATTAGAATCTCGTCGAAAACAAAGTCAAGCCTCGCTTGATGACCAAGAAGTCGAATTGGAAAGACGGGCAATTTTTCTATGACCAGCCTCGTTCTTCTATATCGATTTTCGGAGGTTCTATCAAATGCCTAATCGCATGTCCTTGTCCAGTTGCAGGTGCGTGTCTGTGTGCCTGCAATCTGCCTGGGGAAGGGCACTTCTTGGGGCCGTAGATGACAGCGCATCCATTCTGGGTTCCATTCTCTGTTCTTTTTTCATCAGCCCTCCACACAGTTCCCTTCAATTCGCCTCCATTCCATTTCGCTCTTTCAGCTAGACGGGGGAAAAACTCTGGGTAGGGAAGAAGAGGCAATCTGGCGGTACGCTCGAACGCACTTTAGCTTTTCAATCGAGCATTCTCCCTCAGCAGGATTCAGGGACTACCCCCAAAACACTACCCTTTCTCTGAGGCATCACACCGGAGCTGCAGCACGCAGACAACTTCGCAGAAGCACGGCGCCCTAGCATAGACAAGTGGAAACCCCGTAGTACACAAAGAAGCTCGTGACGTCACAGCATTTGCTGGTGCGTGATGAGGTAATCACTGAGCATGCGCGGAACGGGTGAGGCAGCCATGACAGAGCCATAAGAGTCTCCATCGGCCGTCTTTGGGCATTTGGGCTGGGGATGGAGGTGCGGTAGTAGAGGTGAAAGGGGGGGGGGGGGCAGGTAGGAAGAAAGTAGGAAGGGGTTGGGATAGGGCTGAGAGGAGGGGAGGTGAAGAGGATGAGCGAGGGCGTAAAAAGTTCCAGATAAATGGAGGGGGAGGGAGGAGAGGGGCGGCGGACGGAAAGAATGAGGAGGTGAATAAGTAAGTGGAAGAGTGTTAGAGAGAGTGTGGTGGTCAGGCTGGGGGTGCAAAGGGCTGTGGCGAGGGTTAGGGGTGGAAGGGTTTGTAGCAGAGGTGGGGAAAGGTTACGTGTGATGCGTGCTGGGAAAGGAAGGGTAGGGCTGGGTTCCGGGGCGCCTCGTAACCCGTTGATTGAGCGAGTCCTTGCTACTTTCACTGCTCCCCGTCCTTCCCCTTCTTCCGTGATTATGGCGCGAGTTTCTGCTCCCCTGGGGCCGCTCTTCACCAGGGTCGTTGCGAGGGGATGAGAGAAGTTTTTACGAGGTGGTCTTGTCGTCTCGGGTGCGGGGAAGGCGGGCGGGCTGTCTTGCTCCTGTCGAGAGGGCCCCCACGTCGTCTGAGCGGTCCCATTGCCAGTGTTTACGATCTCCAGACCGAGGGTCAATGCTGAGGCTGCCTCAGAGTTGGCCCCGAAGCACTGTTTGCAGACAGACGGATGTGTTGCTTCATGCTCATCAGTTCGCGTTTAAGTGCCTTTGTGTGTCCGTCTCGAAGCGTGGACGTAATCATGGGTTTCTCATTACCCGTAACGAATCAATAACGTCGCGTTTTGAGGAAAGTGATATTGTAAACATGTCGTTTTTCTGTTAGTATACTGCTAGTGAGCAATATCAACAGACTCACCCAGATGTTGACTCTGGCTAATTCGTGTCTGTAACGCATTTATTCCATTTCTATATTATAATAAGTGTTTGATTGGATTTTGCGCCAGACACTACAAAGCGTTGAAAAGACAGTAAAGCACACTGAAGGGGGAAGGCATATATATGAGGTGGAGCGGTGACCGAATATGGCAAGCAGCAGCAAAAGCAAAACAAACAACACGTGTAAAGAGACGGAGCAGAGAACGGTTGAAAGCAAAGCTATCACGAAGAAAGTAAATGGTAGAACAGGTATGGCCAAACAACCTGGCAACAACACTGAAAACTAAAACTTATCGGTAGAAAAACATTGTCCAAATAGTAATTTTAAATAAAACCATTTGCCAGTTCAGACACTTCATAAAACAGCATCTTCGAGCTGTACACTCAGTTAATTAAGGACAGATTTTCAAAGCGAGCAAATACAAAAACAGCCAGCACCAGCACCCGAGTAAAAGCATCTAGCATTGCCAGTATGGCGGCAGCAGTAGCAGCAGCAGCAGCAGCAGCAGCAGTAGCAGAAGCAGCAGTACCAGTAGCAGTAACAGCATTAGCATTAGCAGCAGCAGCAGCAGCAGCAGCAGCATTCCATCAACAACCACCAGCATCTGTGCGACCACGATGGTTGTCACAAGAGAAGACCATCACTACCGCTGGGAAGCACTACAAAGCACTTCCCACGGTATCCTTACTTTGTCGCCCCCATAGCCACACGCAGGTTGGCCACCCGCCAGAGCTGGATGCAGATGCACGAGTAGGCGATGACCATGACGGTGAAGGGGACGATGAAGAGAATGACCAGCATGTAGGCCTCAAACAGGATCGAGTAAATGGGACGACTCCATTCCTTCACGCACCAGTGGCTTTCCCTCGGTGGCACTCCCACCGGCTTGTGAATCTGCCACAGAAGTGAAAAGGAGACTTTTGTGCATGAAAATTTGACGTAAGGAGGTAAAACCCAGGTCCCCCATCCAGCAGTCATTAGTTTTTCCCCACAGAGTATGTGGAGTTGCGTTTTTTAAATAAAAAAACTGAAAGAACAAACTTTCTTTTTCAATGAAGAATAACCTAGAGCATTGTGAGAAATCTGGACGTGCATTAGATACGACACATTTCAGAAAAGTTTGGACCCCGTTTGTTACGGCATTCAGATGGAGTACACTCTTTCCGAATTGTTTGTTACATGTCAGAGGGAAATTATCAGGCGAAAATCGAAAACCAATACTTATAGGATGGTTTTCCGCTGCTATTTTCCTATTACCAATTTTGACAAACAAACAGAAAACATAAAGCTTTATTGACCGTATCAACTGACGTTGCGAGCATTTATTATTATGCAAAAATCGTGGAATCAACGAGAACAGCGTCTACAGTGACGTTAATATGACAACAGGAGTGACAATTTTAAATGGGGGAATTTAATGCCGAAGACGACAGCTTTGACCAAACTTCTCAAAGGTGTTGTGGCAGTTATGCCTTTTCCCCCATTATTAAGAATATAGAAGCCAGCCAGACCTCATATAACATTTAGTTGATAGAAGACCAGCCACACCTTTAGAGTAAATTGATGTGGTGAAATGACTTGACTTTGACAAAACTTTGACATTGATTACATCATTCAGTGCTTCTGCATCATTTTGGAGAGTGGTGCAAGATTCGTCTCCAGGAGAGGTTGGGCGTTGAACGCCAGGGAAAGACTGATTGAATTTTGAAATGATCCCTGATCTCAGAATGAGGTGATTTGCTTCGAGGACTGACTGTTTGAAACCCATATCGGACACAACTCTTGGTGGAGACTTTGAGGTCTGAATCACACAATGTTGGCTGGTACTATCTAGTCGGCGACAAGGCCATGCCGATAAAGAAGAGACGGTTGGCATCTGCCCTTTACATCTCATCGACTTGACTCCAGCTCTGAGTCCCCCTGGCCTCCTTTGATGATTCAGGATGAAGCCGCTCCAATCTTCCCTTCTCCCAGGACCCACCACTACTGTCAGTTGTGTCACTTCCCCAGCGACAAAAGCCTCACCACTTGAATAACAACCGTCGGGGTCAACGGCTTCTTCTTACCAGTGAACTCTCCTCCAAGATAAATTTCTTTTTTTAGAATAGACTGGCTGGCTAGGTTGGGGCTGAATAACTATTTAACAACCATTACCTATTAATTATTCATTAAAGTCATTTGTTAGAAATTGAACTCATGACCTCTCCTTCTCTGTTGTTTGGTCCCTCCCTGACAGCAAGAAGAGGAGTAGTACATACTCCTAGAGACTTGCTTACTAAAGAAAATTTGGAGTACTAGCTCGTCACAGGTGTGAACTGAACCCCAGTAGCTTTGACGTTGCCTACCTGTCCGAAGAGAATGGGAGTGGCCATGATGAAGGAGAGGACCCATATGATTATGATGACCAGTCTGGCATGGGCAGCGGTGCACAAGTACTTGGCCTGCAGGGGGTACATGATGGCCACGAATCTGGAAGAAGAATAACGTGTACTGCATGCAGTTTGCAGCACGAGACCACAATACACAGCATGCGATTTTCTCTGTGAAACAGCATCGATCACTAGACAACGTGCTGTTTCCATCACCAGGTACCATTTGTACGGGATGCAATTTACATCACAAGCATGTGTACAGTGTACAGTTTCCATTACCAGACAGCGTTTGTGGGTCGTGTAGTTTTCAGCAATAGTCAGCATTTGTGCACTGTGAAGTACACACCACTAGGCAACATCTGCACGTCGAGTAGATTTCAGTGCCAGGCAGCATTTTCACAGCGTGCATTAATTGGCATGGCACACTAATTGTCCTCTATTCATGTCTTGTTTGTTGCCCGGCTCGTTTGTGACCACTGCCTCTTCTTTCATTCATGCACTTGGGAAAGGACCAGGTGTCCACATCGACGATCGAAGAGACGTTTATCTAAATTTAATTGCTTCCTTCAAATTCAAAAGAACTCTGATATTGCTGACATGTTTTCTTCTATAAGTCATCCTTTTGCACTCCTTTTTTTAATTGCACCGGTGTTGGGTGCACTCGGAAAATGGAACAGGCAGGGAGCGAAATTGCCAGCTTCATGCAGACGTCGTGAATGACAGCAGCCTTTTGAAAACAGCCCCAGCAGCTCGTCCAGTACTCCAAAGCTGTCGTCATGGTATTATTTCTAGCAGCTTAGTCGTCTCCAAGATGCAGTTTTTAAACGTCACACTGGGACGACTATGTCAGACTGCTCTTTAAGTCTTAGAAAAACTTCAAAGACCTTTCCGTCCTTTCAAACCCAGACGCAATCTAGACAAATGGGTCCACAGACTTTGCAATGGCGTATGCTCCATCTAAATACCAGAAACAGATTTCCACTCAAGCTTACAAATAAGAACTAACAGCTACTTTGAATCTAATGGTATGCTTAACTGGCACACAAAACTAATTTTTTCTTATTAGCTGAGCCGGCGACGTCATTTAAGACGGATGAAAGGAGGTAACACTATTTCTGTACACTGTAAAACATTTGGTAGGGAAATTGTTTTACCTTTCAATTAGTTCAGTGCGTGATTAATGTTTAGTGAGAATTAACTTTGACGCGTTCGACACAGGAAAGACGTAGCGGTCTTGTCAAGTAAAGTCTCGGTTTCCATGTTGTTACGCACCATGAAGACACGAGGCAGACATTTGTCGAAATGAGATTTGACATTAGCATGATTAGGCTTCCCAGTTCCATCACGGCCACAACTGTGCGCTGCAGTGTGTCCAATTCACTCTCAAAGCATTTTCGCTCTGAGGGCCTACATGTATGTTGACTTAAGTCTTTGAAGTGATTCCGCCATAAAGCAAACGTGTGGTTTTCCAGTCACGCCTGGGTACTTTTACATTCTTTCTTCCTGTGATAACCAGTGATCACTGGGTCATGATCAAGTGTTACGGGGATCACCCCTATCCCTGATGGCCGCCATTACAGGGACATTTATTTGTTTGAACCCCAAATGCTGTAAATGTGTCCCTGCGTTATATCCTGCCCACACTCTAAAGCATTGATTTTTTAAAGGTCGGGCACGGTTATACAAAATGTTTTAAATCGAATTTGAATCTAAAACTTTTCGTGATCATTTTTTCATGTAAATTACAGAAGCAAATACAGGGGAATTTAGAGCGTTTTGATTTCGAGCTCCTTCTGTCGTCAATTTATCTATTATTTTTCGAATGCATAATATTTTAATGTTTGTGATATGATGTGCTATGTGAGGAGAATCGATGAATCGACGACAAATGCAGACCAAATGGAAAACTGAAGCATTCCCTTTGCAAGGTGATCTTTTTTATGTGGCTGTCTTTCGCATGAAATGTACACAATGGTTAGCTTGGAGGTCACAGTAACCGTCGATTTTTTATATACAAAAAATAGAGAAGCACGTTCTTGCAGCAGTGACCTGTAACTCTCTCTTGCTCTGACGAAGACGCTATAGGCGGGAAAGCAAAGATGGAGAAAAAACGAAGCCCATGATGCAGACAAACACTGCCCTCAGTCCTTGTTTGGTGGCCATGGCGCTCCAGATGTCAAGAGGGTGAAGAGCTCCGTGTGACTGGCCTCCCTGCAGTGAACAGGTGGCAGCTTGGCAGAGTTGCTACACTCCATCAGTCAGGACGCTGCTGCGTCCAAGTTTGTGCAAAGACTCATTTGGACTTGTCAAGCTCCCATTCTGACAAACGTTCTTCTTGCCCATGTCACCCGTGTCAAAGGCGGAGCACGCTAGAAAGCGCTGAGGCTGACTGCACACTTTGTAAGCTGCTTTCTTCACTCCTGTCATACAAATGAAATGCACTGGTGAAAAAAGGTTTTGCGTTCCTGACAAGGATGCCGAGTGGCTGCGTAACACCACTGCCTTTTACCTGTCCTTTAACCCGGCCTGACTTGTATGGCTAACGTAGCTTGTAAAGCCCATCCATTGCAAAAGCCAGTAACTATGAAGTATCGTATGAACAAAACATCGAGAGTGCATGGAGAGAGAGGACAGTGGCAACGATTCGAGATGAATAACGATTTCACTGTAAAAATATATTTTAGAATTTGAATCAACAGAGGTTTACAAGTTCTCTGTAATCTGCCCAAGGCAAGGCAGAAACCTCTGGAATAAGTAACATCATTATTGTAAATCATTTTCTGGGGTAGACACTAACAATTTCTTTCCTCTGTTGCTTGCCTCGACTCGGTCAAAATGCCCTGAACAAATTCTTGGAGGGCACACACACACACACACACAGAGAGAGAAAGGGAGAGAGAGAGAGAGAGAGAGAGAGAGAGAGAGAGAGACAGACAGACAGACAGACAGAGAACAATAACATAAAACTCTTTAACTCAGAAGTGGGCCTCTTTTTCCATGTTTCATGCGAAAACCTTTTCCCCCAGTGGGACTCGTCAGTTGAGGATGATGGAAAAACATGAGAATAAGTACATGTGCGGGTCAGGATGGAGTTTTCTGGAAAAAAATCGTTCGAAGGAATTCACATCAGGTGTCCTTTTCGAGTCCGGTCATTTCCGGGGCAATGCAGCTGTGCATGACGATCTGAGGCAAGGGTGGGTGTCAAATCATTCCGCACTGAGCGCACGACGCTCTTTCAGTGCCAGAATGAAATCCCTATGCAGCGGAAGACGAAGCCATTGCTTAACCAGTCTCGAACCATTCAAACATACGCTTGCAAGCTGCATTTCCTCTGTGCAGTAATGCGGAAAAATCGCTACAGCCACTTCATTACAGTAACGCATTTCGTAGCACGAAATCATGAACCTGTCATTTCCTGTTCTCACTCAGACACTCCTTTCCAAAATTGTTCATTGTCTGGGGTGCCCGGATCTGACCAAGCATTTTAGACCACGGGGCATGAGCTTGTGAATCATGGGATTGATCTATTGGCCGGCCCAACCGTCCGTCCGCCGTCGACATACATCATATGCTGCTCTGTGGTAACCAAGAATTTCACATCATGAAGGCAGTTTACTCTTGGAACTATTTTTGCTACTCCTGCTAATGCTACCGCCACTGCTACTGCTTCTGCCGCTACTACTACTGGTACGACTTCGATTACCCCACCACTGCCAATACTCCTCTAACTATCGCTACGGCAGCTACTAACATTTGCACAGCAACACTTGCTTTTGGCGCTAAAGCTCCTGCTAAATCTATTTGCGACTACTATCACTACTACTACAATTTATTCTACAGCTGCTGCTACAACTGACAATATCACACCGCTACCATAATCGCCGTCATCACAATCACCTTCGCAACCACATCTTCCACTTCTACCTTACAACAACATCTACAATTCCTACTTTACAATCACATCTACCACTCCCAAGTTACAACCACATCTACCACTCCTACTTTACAACCACATCTACCACTCCTACTTTACAACCACATCTACCACTCCTACTTTACAACCACAACTACCACTCCTACTTTACAACCATATTTACCACTCCTACTTTACAACCACATCTACCACTCCTACTTTACAACCACATCTACTACTCCTACTTTACAACCACATCTACCACTCCTACTTTACAACCACATCTTCCACTCCTACTTTACAAAAACATCTACCACTCTTAATTTTCAACCACATCTACCATTCCTACTTTACAACCACATCTTCCACTCCTACTTTACAAAAACATCTACCACTCTTACTTTACAACCACATCTACCATTCCTACTTTACAACTTCATCTACCACTCCCACGTTACAACCACATCTACCACTCCTACTTTACAACCACATCTTCCACTCCTACTTTACAAAAACATCTACCACTCTTAATTTTCAACCACATCTACCATTCCTACTTTACAACCACATCTTCCACTCCTACTTTACAAAAACATCTACCACTCTTACTTTACAACCACATCTACCATTCCTACTTTACAACTTCATCTACCACTCTCACGTTACAACCACATCTTCCACTCCTACTTTACAAAAACATCTACCACTCTTAATTTTCAACCACATCTACCATTCCTACTTTACAACCACATCTTCCACTCCTACTTTACAAAAACATCTACCACTCTTACTTTACAACCACATCTACCATTCCTACTTTACAACAACATCTACCACTCCTACTTTACAACCACATCTTCCACTCCTACTTTACAGCCACATCTACCACTCCTACTTTACAACCACATTTGCTACTCTTATTTTACACCACATCTTCCACTCCTACTTTACAAAAACATCTACCACTCCTACTTTACAACCACATCTTCCACTCCTACTTTACAAAAACATCTACCACTCTTACTTTACAACCATATCTACTACTCCTAAGTTACAACCACATCTACCATTCCTATCCTATCTTACAACCACATCTACCACTCCTACTTTACAAAAACATCTACCACTCTTACTTTACAACCACATCTACCACTCCTACTTTACAAACACATCTACCACTCTTACTTAACAACCACATCTACCACTCCTACTCTACAACCACATATACCACTCCAACTTTACAACCACATCTACCATTCCTATCCTATCTTACAACCACATCTACCACTCCTACTTTACAAAAACATCTACCACTCTTACTTTACAACCATATCTACTACTCCTAAGTTACAACCACATCTACCATTCCTATCCTATCTTACAACCACATCTACCACTCCTACTTTACAAAAACATCTACCACTCTTACTTTACAACCACATCTACCACTCCTACTTTACAAACACATCTACCACTCTTACTTAACAACCACATCTACCACTCCTACTCTACAACCACATATACCACTCCAACTTTACAACCACATCTACCATTCCTATCCTATCTTACAACCACATCTACCACTCCTACTTTACAAAAACATCTACCACTCTTACTCTACAACCATATCTACTACTCCTACTTTAGAACCACATTTACCATTCCTATCCTATCTTACAACCATATCTACTACTCCTACTTTACAAAAACATCTACCATTCCTACTTTACAATCACATCTTCCACTCCTACTTTACAATCACATCTTCCACTCCTACTCTGCAACCACATCTACCACTCCTACTTTACAACCACATCTACCACATACTTTACAAAAACATCTACTACTCCTACTTTACAACCACATCTACCACTTCTACTTTACAACCACATCTACCACTCCTACTTTACAATCACATCTTCCACTCCTACTCTGCAACCACATCTACCACTCCCACTTTACAATCACATCTTCCACTCCTACTTTACAATCACATCTTCCACTCCTACTCTGCAACCACATCTACCACTCCTACTTTACAACCACATCTACCACTCATACTTTACAAAAACATCTACTACTCCTACTTTACAACCACATCTACCACTTCTACTTTACAACCACATCTACCACTCCTACTTTACAACCACATCTACCACTCATACTTTACAAAAACATCTACTACTCCTACTTTACAACCACATCTACCACTCCTACTTTACAACCACATCTACCACTCCTACTTTACAACCACATCTTCCACTCCTACTCTGCAACCACATCAACCACTCCTACTTTACAACAACATCTACCACTCCTACTTTACAAAAACATCTACTACTCCTACTTTACAACCACATCTACCATTCCTATCCTATCTTACAACCATATCTACTACTCCTACTTTACAACCACATCTACCATTCCTATCCTATCTTACAACCATATCTACCACTCCCACTTTACAACCACATCTACCACTCCTACTCTACAACCACATCCTCAACTCCTACTTTGTAACCACATCCACCACTCCTACCTTAAAACCACATTAACAACTACTTTGTAACCATGTATACCACTCCTACTGCCACCCCTACCACAATCACCAGTGCCACTGCCATCGCTACTGGTACTATAACTGGATTACGCCATAAGTAGTCAGATGCAGAGGTGAGGAAATCGAGGTAATTCCTCATAAACGAAGTCAGAGCACTATGACCACAACTGAACTATTCATTCTTTGCAAGCAGAACCTGGAATCTCGGATCTATATCTAAATGGATGCACATCTTGAGGTCAAGGTCATTTTAGTTCCTCTCAAGGCCAATCAGCAGTTGTATGTTAAGAGCACTTCCGGTGGCCTGTTCAACCTACTATATGCGATGGCGAAGAACTCAGTTGTGAAAAGAAAATGGCCAAGCGTTGGCAATAATTGTGAAATTGAAAGCTGCTGTACAACTTCTGCGAAATGCCGAGGTCTGTCATTTATGAAACTGCTGCGACCAGGCGTGAGCGAGGCGCATTAAATTTGCATCTCGCACGATCGAGTGCCTTCGCAGATGTAAACAAAGTTCAACGTACGATATTCGATGGCGGAGAACTCAGTTGCGAAAACAAAACGGCCAAGCGTTGGCAATAATTGTGCAATTGAAAGCTGCGGTACAACTTCTGCGAAATACCGAGGTCTGTCATTTATGAAACTGCCGCAACTAGGCGTGAGCGAGGCGCATTCAATTTGCATCTCGCACAAGTGCCTTTGGAATTGCCTCGGCCAACTTTGGCTTGCTCAGAACGAGTCCGCGAGTAATAGGCAGCCAATCAGATCGCTGCGTTATAACAGCTGTTAAGCTGGCGTCACGACGAGCTCGTCCGAGGACTGATATTTGCATTTCCGTGACTCTCTTGAGCGAAATTAGACTCATAGGCAGCCGTGTCTCCCCTTAAATGTAACTCACATGAGAGACATTAATGACAAAGAAGAAAACTAGTACAATCAATACATTAATAAAAACGTGTTTAACTTGAAAATTAACAGTCCCCGTTCTTGTTCACTCCCGAGACCTGTGCCACTACAGCACTAGGCACTACACGCGTGTAGCGTCCATAAAACAACTGCAACAAATCGGTTAAAATGTTGTGGCAGGGCTTCCTACTGAATGAAAAACTTGATAGAGACACAAAGACATCTAATCACAGCTGTAACTCAATAGAAACCTTTAAAATAAATTTAATTTTACTCACAATAAGCTGCGTGACGATTTAATCAACAGTGGAATCCATTGCTGCAAAGACTCGCCGGAAGTGAGCTTAACATACAGTTAAGATTTGACCTCTGGCAGAACTCTGTAATTGGCTGAAAGAGCCCGTGACCTCAAGATGTGCATCCATTTAGATATAGATCCGTGCTGGAATCATGCAGCTGCCGGAATGTTCTCCAGCAGTTCAACCAATGAGCAGCAGTGTCACCATATCCCAACAGCATCTTTGCGGAAATGTCTGTGTACTGAAACTAGTGCCTAAACTGGAGTCGACCATGTTGCCTCCTGGTCTTCGAAGACAAGCCAAGACCTCTGGCACCACTACATATACATACATACATTTGCTTTTCACAGAGGACCAGACAGGTGGGCAAGCGTGAACGAGAGATCCACTGACCTTTCGATGCTCATGACGGTGAGAGTGATGACGGAGCAAATCATGGAGACTGTCTGCATGTAGTTGACGAACTTGCACAGGAACTCGCCAAAAGCCCACGTGAAGGTGAAGAAGGCTGCACACTGAAAAACATGTAAGGACTCCTTGATGCAAAGCTGGCCGAGCTTGAGATAAAATGACTTTGCTGAAAATGCAATGTCAAGGAATTTACTTGTCACAGAGGGAGCATGTGCCTTTCTTTTTTGGAAAGTGGTCTAGCCTTGGTGAGTCTAGTCAACTTGCAGTATCTACGCAGGCTCTCTCTCACTCTCTCTCTCTCTCTCTCTCTCTCTCTCTCTCTCTCTCTCTCTCTCTCTCTCTCTCTCTCTCTCTCTCTCTCTCTCCCCCCCCTCTCTCTCTCTCTCTCTCTCTCTCTCTCGCTATAGGACATTCTCACTTCTCAAACGGAAATTAAGCCCGAGTTTCGTCCCTTTACTTCAACTAGCTCCGGTAGACTGGTAAAGATGGAAGCTGATTGATGATCGCTAGATCGTGGCAAAAGGATGACATTACAGCATGCAAAAAGAGTAATTAGATTAAAAACTAATCGAAAATAGTCATATTAGACTGTTTTAACGTATACTTTCTGCACAAAACCCACAGAAGGTAAGTAAACAAACCTCACCGTACGTACCTAGCAGACGAACGCAATCAAACCATAGCCACTTCGCCAGCAGACGATCGAGCTAGTGTGATATAATGTTTCATGTAAAGCTCGAATGAGTAGCAGCAGACCAGGGAAACGAAATTGTCAATTCAAGTCAGAACTAAACAGTTATCTGCTGCTACTCATTCGAGCTTTACATGACACAGTACTGTTTTCCACCCCACATACATGGTAAAAATAGAAGCTGATGTGATGATCGCTAGATCGTGGCAATGGGATGACATTAAAGCATGCAAAAAGATTAATTAGATTAAAAACGAATAGAAAATAGTCATATTAGACTGTTTTAACGTATACTTTCTGCACAAAACCCACAGAAGATAAGTAAACAAACCTCACCGTACGTACCTAGCAGACGAACGCGATCGAACCATAGCCACTACGCCAACAGACGATCGAGCTAGTGTGATATAGTGTTTCATGTAAAGCTCGAATGAGTAGCAGCAGACCAGGGAAACGAAGTTGTCAATTCAAGCCAGATCTAAACAGTTATCTGCTGCTACTCATTCGAGCTTTACATGACACAGTACTGTTTTCCACCCCCACATACATGTACTTTGAGCGATCTAGTATACAATGCACACGCTTCGAGAATGCTACCGGAACTAGGTGGTTCTACCTAACGCGTTGTTTTTCGACAGAGAGCGCCGAGGATAACTCCTGCAGGGTACGTTAATGAGAATGTCTTATAGGAGCCTTGGCTACCCAATCGATGGCAGGAATGTAATGATGACTCGGAATTTGGCAATGTACATATATTATGCATTTAAAATACGAAGTGAGAAAATCGGTATGTAAATAAGTTGACAACATTATATTACGTCTGTAGACTTGTGAAAGACCGCTGGCCTATGCAAATAAAGTCTAAAGTCTCTCACTTTCACTCTCTTTCTCTCACTCTCTCTTTCTCACTCTCTCTCTCACTCTCACTCTCTCACTCCCTCCCTTTCTGTCTCCCTCCCTCCCTCACATTCTCTCTCTCTCTCTCTCTCTCTCTCTCTCTCTCTCTCTCTCTCTCTCTCTCTCTCTCTCACACACACACACATACACACACACGCACACACAACATATACAGACACACACACACACAACATACACACACACACACACACACAAAACACACTCAAACACACACACACACACACACACACGCGCGCGCGCACCCGTTTTCTTATTTATTGCCCCACTCTGTCCACCATTCACCGAAGCACAGCCTGCGTCATCATCCTGTAAAAACTAGATGGTGTCTTTCGAGGTGGCCGCTGGAATTGTAACAGCAGCAGTAAATAGTCCCAGTTTCGCTCCTCTGCTTACACACGATCATCGGGAACCACATCCAGCGGAAGATTGTGCGACTTCAAAGGGAGAAGGTCCGAATTGAAAAATGGGAGTTTGGCTGGATTTGCATCGTCATTGATATTCATGGGAGATGCCCATCAACGCTGGACGTTATTGGTGGCGCGAAGGCCGTGCAAATGAGGGGTTCCACGGGGCAGTGTTGATCCTTTCCGACAGCT
Source organism: Theodoxus fluviatilis (assembly GCA_034096865.1). NCBI lineage: Eukaryota > Metazoa > Mollusca > Gastropoda > Cycloneritida > Neritidae > Theodoxus > Theodoxus fluviatilis. Next base: position 18,896 of record JAWQFJ010011279.1, read on the forward strand.
CCAGCGGAAAGATTTACGTCCTTTTGGCATTGGCTGCTGCTCGTAGACCGAGATACGATTATGTCGTCAGTCATTCATTCTTTCAGTTTTTGTCCACATTTTATAGTTTTGATCACGTGTTTCTTGCCCTTTATTTCCTTCAATTCTGCAGCCTCAGTTGATTTTAATTCTAAATGTCAGAATATCTCCTCGCTGTATTTGCAAGTGTTCGTTGTTGGCGTGCTCTGACTTTGAATCTCTTCTACAGACAAAGGTAAAAAACATAATCGTTGCTTGCTTTTCATTCATCAACTTACATGTCACTCGTAGCCTAGTTTTCTCATGCATCTAGCGGTGTTTGGTGTGGAGGATCATATAGGACTGAAGCAAATTCTTGTCGTGGACTAGCGCAGGAAAGTCTTTGTCCAGTATGAGAGGCTAAAGATGTTTCTAATTAGGAGAAGCTTCAGCCCAATACGCCGAAGTTTCGACTTTGCCTGAGTAAGCTGGGGCTTCGCAAAGTGTCCGAAGTTCGAAGTAAACATCGGTGATTGTGCTCTTCGAAGTCTGACGTCTACGAGGACAAATTACGCATACATTGCTTCTGGCTGGTCATACACGATCGTTCTTTCGTCTGGGAATCGCAAAAAGTCTAGGCAGTAATTGTCATGCACTTCAACCAATTCGTATGCAACAGTCCCCGAACACAAGCTCACTGAGTTGACGTCAGCTCTCGTTCACTTTGGGTTTTGCGCCTAGTTAGAACACATCTATAGGTAGTCGACCATGCCATATTTCTCTTTCTCGACAGCCATCTCCTCTACAGTCCTCCTTCCCACCCCCACCTCCACCCCCCTCTCTCCCTTTTTTCTCTTTTGGACCGGACCACCATGGGCGCAATAATGTTGGCCTTTGTACTCATGGATGTCTATCATCACAATCCAAATGGACCCCAAATCACAGGGCAACAAAAGGCCTTTGCCCTTCATCAGTGAAAACGCACGGTTGCTGGGCCTTGGGGTTTTACTTTGGAAGCTCAGCTACGGGCGGCCCTAGGCATGTGAGGCGGTTCCTTGGGGGCATCGGAACTACATCTTGTCATTAGGATCCAATCAATGTGCAGAGTTCATACAGATGCAAGTCACATCATTCAACTCAGCTTGCCCTGGCACTAACACAACCACGAAGACGTACGGCCTAACCCACGCACAAAAAAGAGACTGATGGCTATTTATCCCCAGGATGCATCGATTTATTGATCTATCCACAAATAAATAAACCAATACCCCATTTCTCATCAAAATGAGAGCATCCGAACTTGCCACATCTTATGACTCCCCACCCCCACCCCCCAAAGACCCCCACCCTTAAATTTAAATGTGGCTATACACTATTCCACAAAACCACACCAATCTAAATAACTGCAGACAGGCATTTTTATCTGAGTCGGCCAGCCGTTGTTTTGGAAACATTGGTGATGGCATGAAATTGAAAAAATCTCGGACATTCGCTTTAAAAGTCTAACTTTAGGGAAAACAGGTAAATGAGTGTGTGACTGCCTATATATTTCTTTCTTGTTTCATTTTATTTTTGGAACAAGATGATAGCACTGATCGTGAAAGTGCAGGGCTTCGTCCAGCCACACACACAAGAGCTCATTTCATTTCACTAAACACTCCATTGCAGGACAACCAGGGACCACGGACCACCCTACACCGACGCACCGAAGGAGGAACGAAAACAGGGTCGTGGTCATTGGGGGTAGAAGGGGAGTGTTGTGTCTGGAAGCATAGAATAGACCCCTTGAGGCGGGGTTAGTGATTCTGAGGACAGGACAGATCCTCAATCAGTCGAGGAATTCATCTAGCATCGGACGAAGGCCTGCAATGATTCCTGAGATCGGCAGATTAGGGTTTCATGACTGCGTCCCTGGAGAGAGCGCAACTATCATGGCGGCCTGATGAGAGGAGCAGTCGGGGCCAAGTATGGACGTCGAATTCCACAGAGGCAGGGAGAGTAAACCAGGACAACGTCCGCTGGAGAGCAGACAAGTCAGGCGACAAATTGAAGGAGGCAATGGAAGGCATAATATAGTTTGACCATTAATGCACACTCCCTTCTAAAGAGCCTAATGAAATTGGCTAATGGGGTTTCTGTAGAACTGGAAAGCATTAGCGTGTTTGATGTGTGGAACGGGACAAAAAGAACGCGTTAGAACCCCTAGACTGTCTGTAAATGGATATGAGAAAAGGATGAAGCTGGTGTGAGGAAAGTCTTTATCTCGTACTAGTAGTCATCATGTTTTTATTCAGATACGTGAATGATTTCCATGAATCAAACTAACACAATCAGCAAAAATGGCTCATTTGGGAAAGCCTGTCCAAACCTAAAAGGACAGCTGACCCAGATGTACTCGTGTAGAGCGATTAGGCAAGTACCATTTTCAAAGCAAGAGATGGGCCATAAGTGCTTAATTGGCCTTTCCTGCGTTATTATAAGCAAATATGCCGACACCCGTTTGGGAAACTTATCATGAAGACGTGACTGGAAATGTACAGTATGCAAATAATACGATCTTGCTCAAAACCAAAGGGACTAAATGAAGATAATGCGATTTTCCACGTTCATTTTTTCGGTAAATCGTGAATATGAATGTGCGTTTGGATTTATTTCATGTTTGTGCTTGAACACGGGTTTACAAACCACCATCATCCCCCCACGCCCCCCCCCCCCCCCCCACTCCCACCCCCACCCTAACCAAAAAAGGGACTCCAACCAACTAATAAAAAAGAAACAAAACTAGAGAAGACCATCTGTATAACCCGACAATGGAGTGCCGATCTGTATTTCGCCTGCTGCTTCCGTTAAAATAATTATGAGTGATGCATTTAAAATGTAAAGATACAAATCGCTTTTCTGTCAACTGTTAGCATCAATGTTTGACAGTATGGTCGTGCAACTAGGAGGAGGAACGAGAAAACGGGCTGTTGACGAAGTGGCAGACGAAAAGAAGATGGAGGAGGAGGAGGAGGAGGAGGAGGAGGAGGAGGAGGAGGAGGAGGAGGAGGAGGAGGAGGAGGAGGAGAAGGAGGAGGAAGAGAAGGAGGAGGAGGAGGAGGAGGAGGAGGAGGAGGAGGAGGAGGAGGAGGAGGAGGAGGAGGAGGAGGAGGAGGAGGAGGAGGAGGAGGAGGAGGAGGAGCAGGAGAAGGAGCAGGAGGAACAGGAGCAGGAGGAGAAGGAGCATAAAGAAAAGAAAAAAGGAGGAGGAGCAGAAGCAGGAGGAACAGGAGGAGGAAAATGAGCAGGAGAGGCAAAAGCAGGAGAAAAAGCAGGAGGAGGAGGACAGGAGCAGGAGGAAAAGCAGGAGGAAGAGGAGGAGGACATAAGCAGCAGGAGCAGGAGCAGGAGGAGGAGGAGGAGGAGGAGGAGGAGGAGGAGGAGGAGGAAGGAGGAGGAGAGGGAGGAGAAGGAGGAGGAGGAGGGTGTTAGAAGGAGCAGAAACAGAGACAATACAACAAATCAAGAGTGAGGGAGGGAGGAAATGGAGCAGACAGGTGACGATGACGATGACGAGGAGCAAGGGCAAATAGAGAAAAGAAATAATATTTATTTTAAGCGCATGGCATGAAGCATCACGTGAAGTTCGGACATTAGGCGCTAGAACGGTACAAACAATAGCTTTTTAAGAGGAATACATTGTGTGGAGCGGTAGAATTATCCACAGTGAAATTCTTCTTGTATTCATTTCACTTTGGAAGATCACCCCCACTTCAAGTGATAAATGTAGAAGACGAGACCACAGGAGGTTTGCCATTGTTTTCAGACGAAAGAAGGTTATTCTGGAGAAGAGACAAACACGATCCACACAGCCCGTTCTTCCCATCAGAAGGAGGAAATCGGCGGAATAGGGTGCACACCGATTATACAATGAGACCGTCTGGCCGGTCTCGCTCATGCAGAGATTTGGTGGGAGCGTGGGGCTCGTTCTAATGGAAACCAGAGCAGACTTCCTGATGGCCTGCCAGCAGTCACCGGGGATCATTGCAATTTCAATGGCTTGAAAAATGAGAACGAACCGTTTTGTAGGACACGGTGCAAGACGGGAAAGAATGGGAGGGGAAGGAAAGCGCGGGGGAGTGACGAGAGCGGGAGGAGGAGGAAGATGACAGGAGAACTCCTGAGGAGGGACAACTCTTCTCACGCGAGGCCCAGGCCAGTCAATATGCAAATGACTCCACGCAACCGTCTCTTCGACACAGACGCCACTGGCGATGGCTTTCTCCAGAAGGGATTGCTCCGCATCCGGCGCTCGAAAAAGGCGTTTTTGCATTTGCACAGACAGGGGCCTCTGTGTGGGAACTTCTGCCTTCCAGAAGAGATAGAATCTGAATTTTCATTTGTAGCGCAGAGCAGTGCTTTAAAAGGGGAATGCGATGTCAGCGCAAGGAATAGGTATGAAGCACAGAAATGAATTCTTAAACAAATTTATTCCTGTCACACTTGTTCCAGCAGGTCAGTACTGGATTTATTCCTGCGATGAAACAAGGCACGGAGTTAAGAAGGAAATGTTGTTTGCGTCAAACATGTATAAAGGAACGAGGATTAGCACACAAACGCAAGTTATAAGCATATTAACAACAGCCGGAAATAAAGAATGAAAGGACGCCTGCACAATTTTCTAAAAACCATCTCCTGCACAAACATGATAAGAGGGAAGAGGGCTATCACTAATTTCTCAACAGTCGATGCATTTTGATATGGTATTTTGAATGATAGCTTGCGATTATCATTGATTATGCGCGATGATAATAAACAGTTAGTCTTGTAACATGTACTACTTTGATTCACAATCTCTCAGACGATTTCTTTGTGGATCTATAAGCTTCCTTATACAGGGACGTTGTGCCACTCGTAATGGGAACTCTGACAAAGATATTAAGTCCTAGTTAGATCAAACAACCTGAAACGGATTTTGTACTCTGTTTTCAGACAAACGGCCGGAAACCCCTACAAAGCTCTACCGACTTCCTGCATAACAAGATGATCAAACGGCCGCGAAGTGCGGGTCCCAGTGATCTCCGTCCCCACCGGCCCTGCAGGCATTCAGTCCTTCCTGAAGATGAGGCACGTAGACTTTCAAGTCGACCCACTCTTTCGCCCCACTTCCTACTCGTCTGGCTGGTAGGTTTTTCCAGGTTGACTCATTTAAAAAAGGTCACCCGAACACGACAAAGAGACAACACGATATGCAGAGAAATTTGAGTATTTCTCTATTCTCCTCACTGGTAAAAAAAACCTACACGAAAATGTCTTTTTCTTGTTTTATAGACTGCTTCTCCGTGATCCTTTTAATATAATAATTATATTGTTTGCATTGAAACGCATGCTCGGCATAATTATGATGAAGTCGACACTACAGAGAGGTATATACGCACTGAAATGCTTGCATTGGATTAGATGTTTCAGTGAAGAAACATTTCAGTGTCGTTTTCACGTTTGATAAGAATCAGAACATTCAAGAACGTAGCAGCACATTTTATGATGAATTTTCCAGGGGCCGAATGTAGATGTGCCTTACAGTGTGAATACATTTTGTATCTTTTTTTTTCTCCACGTGTTTATTCACACAGTGAGACCCATCGCATGGGTCCTTTGATGCACGCATATGCCTGACTAGTAGTCAGTAAAAAAGACTTTCGTCCAAAGTTATGAAAGTTCATCATTAGTTATGAAATCTTGAAAACTTTGCTCGAGTGCGCGCGAACTCACGAGAGGCCCTCGCTTGTGCGTATGTTCTATGTGAATGGCTTGAGCTGATGAAGACTAACCTGCAAGACGACATATTACAAAATCTTGACAAGGAAAGCAAAAAGTGAGAGCTAGAGCTGCTCATGCCTCAATTGTGCTTGTCTGCATAGATCTCTGGTCTGAACTGGCAAACCAATATCCCCCCCCCCCCCCCTCCACACACACACCAATACTTGTATATTGTACTCATTCTCTCCATCAGTTTGGACCTGGTTTCAAAGACCAGCCTTCTCCATTGATGGTTTGTGATGTGTCCAAGTTGTGTGACATTTCGAAGCACACTTGGAAGTTTTGATAACAGGAGACTTGCAGGGCTCTAAAGCTTTTTTAGAAATTGTGAGTAAAATGTTTTTAACTATTAGACTGGAGGGAATAAAATACAGTTACATTAAGCACACTTCATCACGTATGCGTAAGGATCTTGAAGGGAAATGAGCAACTTTAAATTATTGCACTTTTGAATTCTGTCTGTTTGATCCAGCCTTAGAATAAAGGGAAAAGTCTTTCACGAGTGCAGGAATGGGCCATTCTACATTAAGAAAGGTGTGTGCCTCAGAACACAATATATCACGCACAATCGACGCAGTCACTGACAAACGTAATGGTAGTCTCCTCTCGCGCTTAAGCAAAGAAAGTTGAAATAAGTCCTTAACTGTCGCCGGTTTTTATTTGCGAAAGTTTTTCCTCTCATATATCAAATGAGATTTGATGGCTTCGCCTCACAGGCAAAACGTGAATTAGAGGAGGGGAAAAAGCCTTGCACTGCATGCATGAAAAGGTGTTCTCTTCATGGCATCCTCTCCCTGGCCCTGGGCGGGGAATAGACGGAAAGAAGGCAAGCTCCAACGTGCGAGGCATTAATTCTGCCTCGCATTCCCCTTTCTCACAGACATGTAAGCAATTACCTACACTCCTTCGACGTCTCATGAATAAACATGAGGAGGGACTTAATCGATGATTGCTAGCAATCCCTGCCTCGCAATGGTAGAAAACGGCTCTCTTCATCACGTTGCCCCTTCTTATTGAAACCTGATCGAATTTCCCGCGAGCAATTTAATTTTCGTGAAGGATGCGGTCATTGGGGGCTAACTGACGCCCCGAAAGCTTTGCAGGGGAAAGCCCTGCACTCTGGGCGCAGAAAAAGTACAGTTTGAAGAGTATAAAATCGCAAAAGTTGCTCTGCCGTTTAAACTTGCCAGCCGAAGAAGATTTCTGCTAATCACGGCCACTGTTTTTGGACGCTGGACCGTTCAGGTGTGGAACAGGATTATAAACGCCATGTCTCCTTTGCCGGAACTCTCCTCTACTCATCTTGGAGAACTCCGCAGCCGGTGACCCGTTGAAAGGAAGACGACATTTTTGTGGAGCCAGCAGACCTCAGAGGAGGCTGGATAGTGCTGCTGTTCCATTCTCTGCGACGTCGCACCGCCACTCGAGGGCAACGGGGAAGTCCTTCAGGTCCACCTCGCGGTTTCAGGAGCTCCACTCTGCCTGGAACGCGGGGCTGAGGAGCGTGGCATTGCGTCTGACATGCCACTCCAGCCCGCTTACATGGCAGGCACCTTTCGGTGAAGACTCGTGACACGTGGACACGGTTCCTGTCGATGTCGCTGTCTGAGCGAGAGGAGAAAACCACGTGTACTGAGGCCTGCGCTCTGCCGTGGTTGTCGTTCCACCATGTCGTCGGTGCTGCTGTGTCTGTTGTAAGACGACCGCGAAAAAGAAATCCACTGTAATGTAAAGACACTTTTACAAAGGTTCTATGAATACTGTTTTAACGGGCTTACTTAGTCAACGTATGGGTAATATATTCATGGAGAATAATGCAAGACCAGCGTAACCAAGTAGTGCGAATTGTCGTCACATGATTGGGCGTGTGCTGGCGTTGTACTGTGACGGCTACAGCAAAAATCTTTCACATTGTCTGTGCTTTCGAATTTGAACAACAAATTCATTATTGCTACAACGACCACAATAGGTATTATGATCATCATCGCATGAGTGCTTTGCCCCTATTTTACACCAATCCAAATCTTAGCAGTAAAGTCCAAGTGTTATTGTAAACAGTCACCACAGTGCATTCGCAAGGACACGAAACTTCATGAGAAGCGAGACGACGGACGGTCTTCAGAAGAAAACCCCCCCGTCGTCAAGTGTTTCGGCCCTGTCTTCCTGACACTCTCGGGGTGGGTGGGCAAACTTGGGTCATAGTCCCAAGTGCCCGTCAGTCATCAGTGACCAGGCACACTGTGCGATGGTCTGCCTCGCCTCAGCGCAGGCTGAGAATGTGGAAAGAAGGATATCTAGCTGACGCGCTTTCAGACTGCACAGAATCGATCTGCATTCTTTCATGAAATCCGTTGGACTTGCAGTCTTGCAGGAAAGCAGATTGAAACAATGGTCAAATCCTGACTGCGCAAGAAAAGGTATACGTCTTCTTCATTACAGCCCCTTGGCCCTGACATGAGTTATCGAGCCAATGATCTCAGACGCTCCCAGCAGACGGCGGGTGGCTGGCAAGTGGTGCGGCCTGAGTTACAGGCAGATCATTCATGCCGGTCTTGGAGGAAATGGCTGCCAGACAATTGTCAACGCCATCGGTCTTCTTTACCCGGTGGGCTGAAAGGTCTACATTCTGCTGCCCTCTCCGGACTTCATAACATCTGCCAAATTTCAATTCGTCACATTTGCATTCCGAGAAAATCTTAATGATCTTTCTTTACCATCTCCATTACGCTTTTGGTGTGCTCATGCATGATGTGTGAAATAGAGGTATTTGCCAGTTAAACATCAAGGTGAGGACATGGTTTGTTTCCTTTTGTAAAAAAAAATCAGAATATGTTTTGAGGGCCTGAACAAAGATGAGTAAAACTGTAAAAATTACACCATGAAAAAAACCCTCATGTGACAGAGCAGGGCGAAGTGTATCAGGAGTGTCACAAAGATCGTCATGGAGGCCATTTCTGGACTAATGCATCGGTGAAAGAGCTGTGGCCAACGCGCCTGTCCCACACTTGCTGCCTTTCCCAGCGAAAGCTGTACACGGGCAGCAGTGCCTTGCGGCTGTGCCCGATCCATGCATGATAGGGCGGGCGCTCGTGATGAAAGTTGTCCATCACTGAAGACAGCCCGCCTACAGAAGTCATAGCGCCTCCCAGAGGAGCTCAGCAGGTGTATTAGAAAGTGAAGCCAAGAATGAAGTGGAACGAACGCGGCGAGAAAAGAATAATGAGAAGCCCACTGCCAATTCCATCGAAAGAGATAAACTGTTTGGGCAAAGCTGTGTGAAGACTTAGAAAAGAGTCGGGTAATATAACAAGAGTGAAAAGAAGATTAATCTTGAAGTACCATTGCATGCAAACGCTGATCAGTTGTGACGAAATAGTCTAAACTGATAGGATCATGCATGAATACAGAGAAATGTTAAAATGTTTCAGGAAATGTCACTTGGCTATGATTAACATGGCACCGCAGAACGTCCCAAAGATGGGGCACTGATGTAGCTTTCGCCTTTCCTTTGACTTACTCCGGCACTGGTAGGGACTGTGAGGTTCTTGGGAGGGGACAAGGTTGTAGGTGTACCAGGGCTATGAACTGCTGCTTTGAACAGTGGGCGGCAGCAGTATGGAGAGCTGCCACGAAAACAGGGTCGGGGAAAAGGAGTTCGTGTCCATACAAATCGCACTGGTCCTTATGCAATACCTCTTAACGATATCAGTGCCACCTCCGATCCTCTACCTCCGCTCTCTTCTGATGAAGAAAAAAAAGCGAAGGAAGTTGAAGTTGTATTTTAGTTGCAAATGGCGATATTTAGATTGGAAGTGGAGATACGGATGAAGACATTTTCTGGGCTAAAATTCAGATCACCCTCAACTCTCGGATCCACGAAACGGTGAAAGTTATAGGGCAATCACTCTCGCCTTCTTGTCTTGGAGGGCCCATGACATTCGTGTACTGTTACTGTCCAGAAAAAAGTGTCTCAAGAAATGCGTGTGGTTGGTTATCATTTTTTACACTACTCTAGAAACTGTTAGTAATATTTTCTCTACAAGTCCATTTCGGATGAGTGGCACCACGAATATTGCTGAGATGAAACATGCATTAATCGAGGTTAAACGGGGACATTTTATTATCCGGCCCTATTAAAAGTAGGAAATACGTACATCACACACTCGCCTGCGCACCCCTAACCCCAATACACACAAACACACATTCACACACGCACAACCCCATATAAAACACACACACAGACACACAAAAAGAGACACACACGCTTGCGCGAGCATGCACACATTCAAACACGCGCGCGCGCGCATACACATAGATACATATATAAACACATACGTACGCACACAGACACACACAGACACGCGCGCGCACACACACACACACACACACACACACACACATGCACACACACATAGACAAATGAACTGGCACGCACATTTGAACGCTGTGAAATCCGATATATGAACTGCTAGGCCCACTTCAAACTCGAAACCAGAGTGCTATCAAAATACACTTCCCGAAATTTTCGCCAGGATAAAGCAAACTTTACGCATTTAGTTAATAATTAAAATAGTTGTAATTAAAAAAAATGAGATGTGTAGTTTTGTGTAGTCAGCTTGTATACTTGTTCATACCGCATTCAATTTTCACCGAAATCGTTTCACTCGTTTAAATATCATCATCATCATCATATCATCATCATCATCATCATCATCATCATCATCATCATCATCATCATCATCATCATCATCATCATCATCATCATCATCATCATCATCATCATCATCATCATCATCATCATCATCATCTCTCTCTCTCTCTGTCTCTTTTTCTGTCTCTGTCTCTGTCTCTTTTTCTGTCTCTGTCTCTGTCTCTGTCTCTTTTTCTGTCTCTGTCTCTCTCTCTCTGTCTCTCTCTCTCTGTCTCTCTCTCTCTTTCTCTCTTTCTTCTCTCTCTCTCTCTCTCTCTCTCAAGTAAAAAACAAGCAAAGCTCAAAGGAAAAAAACCCACACACACACGCTCGCGCGTGCATACACGCACAAACAACACACACACACACACACACACACACACACACACACACACACACACACACACACACACACACACACACACACACGTCCTCTTGTATCACAATGGGATGATAGGGAGGCGCAAAAGCTCTCTTTGGACAATGACGCTAATCTCCAAGGCCTCAGTGGAAGTCTGCTGTTGCCTCAAGGATGACATTGACCACGATGAGAAAACTTCCTCGAGTCACTGAGAGGAGCTTTGCCTTGGGCAAAGGCTGTTGTTATTTGTTGACTCCTGCCAAAAACCAAGGCTACAGCAAAATGTAGTTATGTTATACTATTATGTGGGGATTATCTTCAGCCGTGGTAAGCTCCTAACATAACAACTGGCATTCTCTGGAGACAGAGATCAAATCCCCTGAAGACGGAGTGTGGCTGCCTATATGGCGGGGTGTTCAAAAACAGTCACACACGCAATCATCTCACCCACTTGGGTGATCCTGGGAGTGTTTAGCCCAGGTACGCAACAACAACAACAACTGACAGGAGCAAGACGTGTTCAAACCACCCAGTAGTCTTTCGAGACTCGGACATGTTTATTTTGGGCTCACTGTCACAGTCACGAAGATGTTTTGCCTGGAAAAGCTTCACGTCAGACTTTATCGACCCACTGTTGACTTACCCCCTTAAAGAACTGTCCGCCTACGCGAGCCGTAACCAAAACACGTCTCGACGGATTTCATCCAGGCCGACAAAAATAAATATTTTCGACGATTTGGGGTTGAGAAAAACGCGCGTTTTTAAGAGTCGCTCAGACGTGCAGGAATGCAAGTCACATGACTTATTCTGAATAGGCAAAATCAGCAAAATCATCGCCCTGCTCTTCTATGAACTGGCAGCCTGATAAGTTCGGGTTTGAGCAGAAAGCTGCTCACTCGACCCCGCTCTAGAAGAGCACAGAGCAAGTAAGATGTTTGCCTTGCATTATTTCACGCATTGCAGAATCAGAGGACCACAAATAGATTTGTAGTCATACGAGCCGTGCTCATCTCTCCAAACACATGGCTAATGAGGAGAAGAGGATCCAAATTCACAGAGGAGAGTGCCAAGAGGAGGCAAGACTCCTGGTGCAGACTGTTGGGAACCTATCATAAAGTGACGGGCTGAGGGCCAATATTTGCCTAGATGTCTGGGAGGCCATTACGGCCAGCCGGGAGCTTCCAGCAGATGGCTCTCTGACGGAAGGGGAGGCGACTCCAATCAGATCGACCGGACACGAGGCATCGGATGGCCTCCCCTGACCTTGATGTGACCACCTGACCAGCCCCATGGTAGCAAGGGAGACCACTCTAACGTCAAACCTGGCATTGCTTACCTCCCCTGACGCATGTAGGGTAGAAGAAGGCGGAAGTCGCGCTGACGAAATGTGAATGGCCCTGCCTCCTGGTCTCCCTTCCTTCTTTGGTTTTACACCTCTCCTCGCTCATCAACCCCTCCCGTCCCTCTATATCTCCTTTCCTATTTTATTCATCCTCTAACCTCCTGACTCTATTTCTCTCACCTATCACTTCTCCGTTATCCCGTTTTTCTAATTTAATCCAAAATTTGCTTAGGAAATGCGAACATGGGCGGGCCCAATAGGCACTTATCGGTTCCTGTCTTCAAGAAATGTCCATGGCGCTGACAGCAAGCAGCACTACCACGTCTTATTTTCCTCTGAGGAATATAGAGAGCCCACTTCTTTCCAATTACCACTCCCCAATCTGCTCTATTCAAGAGGGGAAAAAAAGAATGCTTCTGGTAATACGTGTGCTGCACAGGAAACCGATGATAGAATGAGTCAGAAAGGAAACAAAGCAAAGAATGCAACAAAGGGGGAAACAGTGCATACATGGGAAATGGAAGAGAAGATGGGGAAAACAAGGAGACTAGAAAACGAAACCTGTAAGCAACGAAGAAGAGAAAGAAAGAAATAACAGATTTAGCGTAGAGATATGAGAGCGTACAAAAAGATGAATAATAGAGGCGAGAGGGCTGAGTGGAATCAATGAGAAAATGGAAGTATTATTTTCAGAAAATGCAATTTGCATGAGTGGAAGACGAGTTACATGGATTCTCTAGGATAGGAAACGCGGAAAAGATAAGGCGATGAAGAATGGGACGCGAAACTGCAGAAGTGGTAACGGATGAAGCGGAGAGCAGGTCATTGCGCTTGGGTAACTCCTCCCCCCCTTGAAACCACATTCTTCTCATCGTAACTGCATGACGGAAATTCCAGTGGGAGCGCAGCCAACACTGCTGAAACGCGCACAAGCAAATAGTCTTCGCGATAACGCCTTTGAATCTCCATACACCTCCCAGTGGAAGCGCCATGCAAGCGAAACAGGTGACAGGAAATCGAATTTTCCATCGTTCTTCCTTCATGTCCCGCACGCCGTCCAGAAAAGGAGGAATAATTCGAAAAGAAAGCTCAGCCAAAAGACCTCGGTATCGGCGTCTCCATTCAATGTTTGGGTTTGCGGGTTTCCCCTAACTGGTTCATGCCGCCACTTGGGCGAGTGTGCTGACTCTCTGTCGCGCCACATCTCTGGTCAAGGCTCTGTCTGACTGGAGAGTCCTCAGTCCCGACGCTTCGTCGTCATCTCAGTGCCGACTAAGTCCTCTCATAGCCTTCACCACCTCCAGTCTATTTCTTCCCGAGGGGGTCTCCCTCTTTCATTAATGCATACCAAAGGTTTCTCGCAACTTTCATGAGTTGACTGATTCTAGCGGATCCCCACCCCCTCCCCCACCCTATCGAAGGATGGGGTCGTACTGGATCACGACCATTGTGCGGGTGAGGGTGAGCATAGAAGTGAGATTTAAAGAGGAACAATGCTGGAAAGAGGAGGAAAAGGGAAAGAGCGTTAGACTCTGATAATAACAACCGGAAAATGTGTGCACGTGTGTGTGTGGCATTGGTCATGCGTCCCACACAGAGGCAATCATTTCTATGAATCATTTTGATTGAGATGGCTGCTTAATAAGACATTTTAAACAAACAATCTGGTGAATGATGCTTTTCCTAACCGTTTTCCATTCTCACTCCTCCTCCTCCTCCTCCTCCTCCTCCTCCTCCTCCTCCTGCAGTCCGCTCATACCTCCTCCTCCTCCTACCTCCTCCTCCTCCTCATCGCCTCCTCCTCCTCTCCCTCCTGACTCTCCTCCTCCTCCATCCTTCCTAATCTCAATCACTCAGCCTCCTCCTCCTCCTCCCTCCTCCTCCTTCCTCCTCCTCCATCATCCTCCTCCTCCTCCTCCTAAGCCTCCACTCCTCCTCCTCCTCCTCCTCCTCCTCCTCTCCTCCACCTCCGCCTCCTTCCTCCTTCCTCCCCCTTCCTCTCCTCCTCCTCTCCTCCTCCTCATCCTCCTCCTCCCTCTCTCACTCCTCCTCCTCCTCCTTCCTCTCTCCCTCCTCCTCCTCCTCCTCCTCCTCCTCCTCCCCTTCCTCCTCCTAATCCTCCTCCTCCTAATCCTCCTCCTCCTCCTTCTCCTCCTAATTCTCCTCCTCCTCCTCCTCCTCCTGCTCCTGCTCCTCCTCCTCCTCCTCCTCCTCCTCCTCCTCCTCCTCCTCCTCCTCCTCCTCCTCCTACTTCTCCTAATCCTCCTCTTAATCCTCCTCCTAATCCTCCTTCTAATCTTCCTCCTCTTCCTCCTCATCCTTCCTCCTCCTCCTTCCTCCTTCTCCTTCCTCCTCCTACCTCCTCCTCCTCTTGTCGTCGTCGTCCTCCTCCTCCTCCTCCTCCTCCTCCTCCTTGTCCTCCACCTGCTCCTCCTCCTCTCTTCCTGCTCCTCCTCTTCCTGCTCCTCCTCTTCCTGCCTCCTCCTTCCTGCTCCTGCCTCCTCCTCCTCCTGCTCTCCTCTCGCCTCCTCGCTCCTCCTCTCCTCCTCCTCCTCGCTCCTCCTCCCTCCTCATCTCCTCCTGCTCCTCCTGCTCTCCTCCTCCTCCCTCATCCTCCTCCTCCCTCTCCTTCCTCCTCCTGCTCCTGCTCCTCCTCCACCTCCTCCCACTCCTCCTCCTCCTCCTCCTCCTCCTCCTCCTCCTCCTCATCCTCCTCCTCCTCCTCCTCTCTTCCTTCTCCTGCTCCTGCTCCTCCTCCTGCTCCTCCTCCTCCTCCTGCTCCTCCTCCTCCTCCTTGCTCCTCCTCCTTCCTCCTGCTCCTCCTCTTCCTCCTGCTCCTCCTCCTCCTCCTCTCCCTCTTCCTCTCCTCCTTCTCCTCCTCCTCCTCCTCCTCCTCCTCCTCCTCCTCCTCCTCTCTCCTCCTCCTCCTCCTCCTCCTCCTTCTCCTCCTCCTTCTCCTCCAACTCTCTGCCGGTGTTGTCCACGCATCCAAAGCATGGCGTCATCTTTTCCTCTACCCGAGTTAGTTTTAGACGCGATCTCGACACGGCCCCTCTACTCGTTTCGTCAGTACCTTCAGTTGCTCAACAGGCAGTCCGTCTGGACTTTTTTCCTCCTGATTTTGCATTTCTTCCCCACACCACGTCAGGGATCGATTAATCTATTTAGCATGTCCACGACTTACAGATCGACCCCCCCCCCCCTCTTTATATAAATACAATGCTATGACAATTTTTTTTTACCGGTCAGTGGTCGATTACTTTATTCAGCATATCTACGACTTACAGATCAACTCAGGCTCGGATTCGCCAGACATGATCACCTATTCCTTGTACCAGCATTCTGTACCTCGTAATTTCTTTCGTGTGTCGATGTAACACAAATCTTCTGTTAGGTCATATCATTTCACTAGAAAATATATTTGTTTGCCCCTCTGTTTTCTGAACCTTGGCGGATTTAAATTACATTAAGAAACGCATTCGTTCGTCTCACAGTTTTGTTTCTTTATTCTTATTCTGCCCAATTCAACCATATAACCGGGAGGGCGTGATCAGCTCCGCTGTCGTCTACGCCAGAATGGACCACACATTGATTTCCCCAGGCAACGTGTTGAGCGTTTTGGTCTAGGGTCTGGTCATCGTGACCCGAGTTCCGGAATCCGATTGCCGCCATTTTCACGGTCTGCTTTCCCCGTCTGGTGCCAGGAGTGGGATTTGCCTGTCTTCGTTTCATCCTCTTTCCAGGGTCCCAAGCCTGTCCTCTGACTGTGTCGTGCGTCAGCCCATATTAGTCAAATGCTAACCTAGTCTCTCTCTCTCTCTCTCTCTCTCTCTCTCTCTCTCTCTCTCTCTCTCTCTCTCTCTCTCTCTCTCTCTCTCTCTCACCTGTTTGCATGCCCACAGGATCTCAGTCAGACTATACGTCTGTAAACGAGCGGGTGAGGTAGTAGACTCAGTGGGTAGAGTGAATTGACTGAGAGAATTGAGGAAGGTAAGCAAATGGAGAATTGTCTTGTGGAATGTATCGGTGCGATATAATTAAAGTGTGACCACATCAATGGTTGGGTGGATGGTGAGAAAGTGAGTGGGTGAGTGAATGAGTGCAGTCCTGATTCCTTACGTATTCGTCACACGGACATTAAAAACGTCCACGTATTGTGTGCGAGCAGGTGCCTGCTTGAGCGCATGCGCGCGCGCGTGCGTGTGTTTGCGTTTTTCTCTCTTCATCATCATTCCTCCTACTCTGAATCTCTGCGCACTATTCCTTCAAACGCAACTTTTCATGAGTCTCGTCACTCAGCACATCTATGATTTGTGATGATTTCCTTTGTGCTCCAGTCTCTCGTCTTGATAGACCAATACCTTCCCATCTTCCCCTTCTCGTTTTCCCCCTCACTCTATTTTTGACATCTCATTCCTTCGCCTTGTTCAATACCCTCTTCCTCTTTTATATCCACGCCTCTCCCTGATTTGCTGTGATTCCCCTTCCCTTCATCTGCGACGTGGCACAACCCTGCTGCTTATTTCCTGTTTAAATCCCCTCAGTGATCCTGCAAACTTGAGAACCGGAATGGGAGTGGAAGAAGACGGAGAAAGAAGACTAGATTGGGACGAAGGTTGGAGAGGAAGGCCAAGGGTTGGGTGGGGAGACTTTGGAGTGGTAGTGGTGATGATGTTGTGAAATGGAGGATTGGGAAAGTAGAGTAATTGAAGAGGAAGTCGGAGAGATTGGCGTGGTGAGAGCGAAGTGAAAGTGCATAGGACGATGGGGGGGGGGGGGGGTAGGGGGGGCCTTGATCTACAGTCCGTCTATTCCCAAAGAATGTGGTCTTGTGGTGGTGGTGGAGCTTTGGGTCAACAAAGGCGCGGGACTGGAGCTGGGACCCTGGTCGCTCCCAACGCTGCTCACGTTCTCAGACTCCTTCGCCGCGTCCATCGCCCGCATGTCGCCGGCAGAGCCCCGGCCAGAGTGCCAATCGATGGGAATTACAGGGAGCGAAACCCGGCCCCGCCATGGACCACCAGGCGGTCCCCACTTTAATACCTGCAACCGGCTGCTGTAAACACGTTCATTAAAGTCCATCTACTTTTCCTGGCTACTCGGCTCGGCCCACACATTGAGGCTGACGTGGCGACCTTCTGGGAACACAGAGAGGAGGAATGTACGGCGGGGTCCAGGACTTTGATCTGGCAAGAAGGGATGGACATGCCACGTCCATGGGCGGCCGATAGCCCTTGATGGCGTCCATAGATTGGCCTGCCTTTTCCGCGGGAAGAGTTACATGGTATTCCGTCTTTGCATCCACCTTCAAGGTTGGTGCTTCCTAAAAGTGTAGGGCTTATTTATCAACCTGAGTAGTTACGCTATTTCCAACTAGACAAAACAAAATCGCAATGAAGGGACAACTTTTACAGTGCGAACACACGAAGCTCTCGTGTGCTTCAGTTAATTCTTAGCAAGGATAGGAAAGATCGCATTCGCTGACCAAAACAAGTAAGAGAATCAAAATGAAAGTAAAGAATTTTGACATGCCAATATACGAGGGGGAGTAACAAAGTTTAAAGCCTCATTGTGTTGGTTTGGTCGAACAAGTCTACTCAGTATATCTTTCCTCTCATTCTCACTCATCAACATACTGCATTTGTCCGTGTCTTGGGTTGCTTTCTATTGCCCAAACTGCCGAAGTCATCACCTCCACCCTCACAGTAGCCATAAAGAGCCTGCGTGAGATTAGAATCACCACCAGATTTCCGTCTTTGCAAATGCTTTGTCTGATTTGAAAACTAACCGAGTTGCAGTAATGCGGTACATCCGCATATTACACACCAGTAATTGCTGTACCACTCAAAGAAAAGTTCATATGGAATATTCCTTGACCATACCAGAAAATGTTGCCTGGGTTTTTCGGTGAAACTTTCTGCCTTGAGCATCTTGCTACTGGATAACCCCGAGTGTGTCCATTCCGAGGATTCCAGTTCGACAACGAGGATTCATAACATGTTGTCATGTGCGTATATTAGCGTAGGGCATTCATTGGATATTTGCATGCCTATCCTATCTTCTCTCCTACGTCAGCAGTAGAGATGTTGTGCGTAACAGTACGATTTAGTGCGTTGTATTCATGTATTCCTGGGATGCTCATTACCTAAACCTGCCAGGATGAAAGTCATCAGCTACATCTTCTTCTGTTCAAATAAATCGCCAAACCTAACGATTAATAGCAATGACTGGTGACGGAGTAGACTCCTTAAAGATAAAATATGCTCAATCATAAATCTTTCGCACAGATTTCTTCTCCGGGACAAGAAACGTTATTGCAGATTTGATATCATTCTTGGCCATCTTTGATCATTGTCGAGGTTGTACCTAGAAGCTGAACTCTCAAACAGCGAACCTGAAGGCGAGATATCAGAGACACCAAGCATGCAGCAAAGAGCAACGGGGACTGAAACGTGCACTCAAATGTAATACCGCTGGGGAGGAACAGTGCGAAGTTCAAAACACTTCTACATCCCCTCGTACTCGTGGCCACTGCATGTGACCCTGTAGTGAGAGGACAGCAATATGTTCAACAAGAAGCGCTACACGTGCACTAGCTGCTCCTGACCTTTTATCTGACTTTCGCCAAGAACTTCACAACGGTAATTGGGGCCTCATAACGCAAGCCACGTGCAGCGGAATATGCGGCACGCGGAGGCCCTATTGGCATGGTGCCGCAGTAACTACAGAATCCGTGGGCGATAAGCGAGCTTTACTGCAGCATCCGTCCTTTGGGACACGGTAAAGATCATTCTCAGGCACTTTTATCGTCCTCTTAGAGCGCCCGATTACACAAGAGCTTGCTCCAGACCGTCGCAAGCATAATGGACGAAAGTGAAAAACGTGGACTTCTGCAGCTCGTTTGGTCTGAAACGGAGGCAAACGATGCATTTGAAAACACACGCCAAAATGTAACTTGCCGAGAAACACTGTTAATGAAAATCCATCATGCACAAAAGCTTGTGAAATTCAAGATTGGGATAGAGTTAGACCGTCTACTTTGCACTAAAAAGTCGGATACTAACCACATGCGTTTGCAAAGCAGTGCGGAAGCAGGCACACGTTGATACGTTGACTGAAATACTCTGTGGAAATTATTTGCACGGCAAACGTCAGACAATCTTTTTTCTTCTAGAAGACAAATGGAGTTTGCAACCTTTCCAGCTTTGAGGAGATCTGGATCATAGAACATGCTTGTGTCTCTAAACTAAACGTGGCCATAGTATTCCCCATCAGTGATTACGCGAGGTTCGAATGTCAAAGTCAGCGGTAACTTCACAGGAAACACACAAAACAAGTGTGGAAAAAGTATTACCAGAACACGATAACAGCACAAACTCACAACCCATCGCGTTACTTCAATGTGTTACTGCACACACACACACACACACACACACACACACACACACACACACACACACGCACGCACACACACACACACACACACACACACACACACACACACACTGAATAGAAACCTGGAGAAAACGCTTCATGTCCATTACGGAATGTGGCAAGAAAGCGTGGACACAGTCCGGGAGAGCGTGCCTTTGAGCTCTGAGCTTCTGTTCTGCATGCATCTGCTGTAATGTTGCAGGAGTACCCAGCCATCTTCAGACAATGTGTGCATTTCGAGTGTAACCAAAAGTTAGCATTCCTAATTCATGCTCGATTTCTGTCCCAACTTTGAAGTCATTATTTTCTCGGCGCAAAAGAGGCAGCAGACACTTTCAAGGCATATACAGACAATGTGTGAAATTTACTTAAACATTCGTTTCTAGAAATGTCATCAAAGTCTCATGTGGAAAATCGCATTGGAAAATTCTTTTTATTATTATTCAAGAGCAAGGAACTTGCATATCAGACATACAGACACAGGATGGACGGGGTGTGGGTGGGGTGGGGTTAAGAGGACCTTCAGGAGGGGGAAGAGATATATGGGGAGGGGGTGTAGAAAGAAATGTCATTTCCCTAGACATCCCGGTCTTTACAGTGACCATTTTTTCAAGTGTGTATATAATTTGTCGTTTCGGAATGCTATTTTATGCATCTTGCTACAAGTTTGAATGCATTTTCCCAATTTATGTCATTATTATCGACTGATCTTTTCCATCTTTCTTGTGATCCCATGCATTTAACAATGTTTTCATCGCCGATTAAAGAAGTGCGTACATTTGGACCTCTTAACATTTTGTTTCATAAGAGTGGTTCCATCTCATTTTCTCTCTGCTTATTTGCAATTTTCCCATTCATTTTGAGGAAATGTCAAATTTTACCACCTGATATGTGAAACATGTTTCTTGTATCAAGACTATGCCTTACTTGAGTTCGTTAAAAGGGATTATTTCAATTTCGTTTACAGCATGTTTAATTTGTACTATTCCTATAAATTTCTTGCAGTGTAGTCTAATTCTGAGGCTTTCTGACTGATTCGAACACGTTCGTGAAACGATGCTTTAGTGCGATCACGGCCCATTGTCATACCCTTGTAAAAACCAAGAGCGACGTTTCCTGCAGCAAAACCGATATGTGTAAATGAACGAATACAACAGTTACGGATTGTTACTGGAAACCCTCGCCCTCCTTGTGTTGTCTATTCATTATCTCTACGTTGATGCCGATGCAATCCTTTGAGATTCATAGAATGCTGTTCAGAAGCTGTGAGAACGACGCGATGGCGATGACAAAATGACAAAAGAAACTTTTATCATGTGTGCACGAATGCAAAAATGATACATTCCGCACAGTTTTATGTCAAAATCGTGGAATTATTAGCACTATTACGTACCATACATCCATGAATTTACTGCAGGCCATTGTTTTAGGGTCACCAAAGAAAAAAGTATTGGTTCGAATGGACTCTCAAGAGAAGTAAAGTAAAAAAAGCAAAGGCTGCCAATAACACAGATTCGAATGAATTACCGCCTCACATGTGAGCCATTAGCTCTGAAAGTACGATTACAACACTTCTGAAATCATATGGGTACTGTAAAAACGTGTAGGGAACATCTGATAAACTAGGAGCACTAAATATCATGCCATAAAAAAATCCGAACACAAAAATGTGCCTTCAGAGACTCTGCTCTCCAAGAAAGAGGGGTCGTAACTGACGTACATGCGACAGCAGATACACCTTGCAGTACATTCATTTTGGAGGAGAAACTCTCTCCGTATGAAGAAAAGAAGACACCCCCCAAAAAGAAAGAAAGAAAGAAAGAAGGAAAGAAGGAAAGAAAGAAAGAAAGAAAATAAAAGCCCGTCGAACTTCCGTCTGGCTGCTGACATTTTTGCAAAGCTGGTCGCCAAGGAGCTCAATGGTTTCAGACAAAGGGCTTTCGGACAAGACTGCAGATGAAGACACGCAGGCTACAACGAAGTTTGAATTCGCCTCTGCCACAGTGGAGCCAGAGAGTTCTAAAAATAAAACGACGGCAAGAGAACATGGCAAAGCAGGACAGAGGAGTGAAACACACTGCTTGGTTACCAAGATGCTCGACAAATACACGAACAGCTCAGTGACAAGCAATGTCAATTAGTTTAAACAAGTGACTTTTTGATAGTGGAAAGGACGTTGCAGCACAAATATGAACGTAATCATTTACATCTAAATATGAGGGAGCGACTTTGAGTACAAATGAAGTTTGGTTTGCACTTGCTTGTCCGGCGTCATATTGCCCAGTGACAGCAGGGGTGGTCAGCCCCCTCGGGCCTTATCGACGCACTGCGCCGTCGTCAAAGAAACGGTGACGTCATGGAATAGAAACACATGAGGTCTTCTGTGATCTCCTGTATGCAGTCTCTATTAATAAAGATGGAGGAACCAGGGGTTGCTCGTACGAATTAAGTTCTGGCACCAGTGCAGAGCTGCCTACTGATTTAATTCTTCTTGTCTCCTGGGGCCATTGTCAAGTGACCACAGAAAAATGACAAAGACATTCTCTCGATGGGAAAGAGAGTAAGCGTATGAATGATGTATCACTTTTGATGGATTGCCCAGTAAGGCAAATGCCAACTACATCTCGCATTGCGTAAGGTGACACATCTACCATTACTGATACCTTTCGGGAATTCAATTAAACGGCGCGTCAATATGTCAACGTCAAAAGGGAACGACGCCCATCCGTCAAAAGTATACTCAACTTGATTCGTATTGATCTGTGCTCTGAAAATTGCGGCGAATGACACCTTCCCGACACGATACTTATGTTTGATATTTAAAACTGGGACAATTATTTAAGATTTCTGCTTTCGAATAATGGAGGCCCAAGGAAATATGATAATGTGACCTAAGACTCCTTCTTCAGGGGAGTTGTCGTAGACCTGGACTGGCACTGAAGTACATTGTAGAAGGCTTGTAGAAGTAAATACCATTTCGTGAGGGTGACTGTGATCCCTCCCGGCAGTAGACATAACAGATTCAAATCTCTAATCGAATCTATATCTGTCGTGCACTGTTAGTGTAGAAGGCTTGACCTGTGAAGAAGCATTCCCTTTAAATCAGACTTCGAGTTAATAAAAGACAGTACTTTTTTGCGAATGAAATCGATGTTATCTACATAATTAGCGAATGATTACAGTCGACATTTAGTAAGGATAAAACAATTCTAAAAGCCCGCGGATAACACGCTTCCTCCGCGTACTGCGTTTTCTTCCGCTCTTTCCTTTGACGTAATTGAAGCAAGCCTTCAATTTCGAGTCTACCGAGCAAGGTCTTTTAGCGTGACAAGGAACAACCCATCAGCAAAACAGCCACTACCAAACTCCAACGATTTTCTTTACCAACACATAAAGTGTTCTCTTGTTATCCCGTTTTAAATTACAGTTTTACCTCTTTGTTTTTCAATAAACCTTTTTTGTGGATGATTATCTGCTGAAAGTAAATTAGAAGGTACACGTAGTAAATTACAAAACTTGTGTAACCTCGACATAGCTTAACGGAATTGTCTTTCTTGTCCTGACACGACCTTTTAATGAATTTGCTTGGTCTGTCCTGAGAGTGCCAACCACTGTGAGTTTGTTTGCAATGGTCTTTTCCTTTCCTACAAAAGTCATTTGAGACCTCAGCAAACAATTTGATCCTTCACTTTTGGGAGACCCCTGAAGAGACAAAAGGGAAAGTCTACTTTTCAAAGGAGGTATATGCTCTCGTATAATATTCATGGCAGTATTTTTGACAAAGTCTAGAATTCTTGGATAATATTTCGAACGATCGCTGAAGATAATGCAAAAAGGCGACAGAATGAATGTGGATACATGTCTTTCTCACTCAGTTCAACCTCTAACAGACATTGCACAAAGAAACATCGTTTGATTTTTCACTTCATAGAGTGAACAAGCCAATTCAGAAAAAAGCGTGCTTAACGAATGTTAAGTGACT
>JAWQFJ010011279.1:47500-49328 GCA_034096865.1 Theodoxus fluviatilis
TAAAAATAGTAACTCTTTCACTGGTGATAATCTCAGAACTGGTAATAGATAGAATTCTGCAATTTTAACCACATATAGTATGACTATAGAGCTAAAATGTGAACTAAAAGCTAAGGTTTATACAATATACCTTAATATTCATGATTTTTTAATGATTTTGTGTATAATTTCAGCTTCCGTAACACCCAAATTGAAAGCAATTTTTGAATTTTCTCACTGAAAAATTGAGCTATAAACTCAATTGTAGATCAGATTAAAATTATGTATTTGCTAAAGAAGTCTACCAAGTTTCAAGGTGATAGCTTTAGTAGTCTTTGAGATTATACAAAGTAAAGTTGAGTCCTGAACAGAAAAAACCGAAACAGAGAAAATTTGATTTAAAGTCTTTATTGATCAATATCTACCTACTGCAAAGAGTGAAAAGCATGGTATTGCTACAGATTCATTTTCCAACTACCTAGAAGAAGTACACAACATTTCAACATGATAACTCAAGTAGTTGTTCTTGTAGGACTGTACATTGTTCAGTGATTTGGCCCTCTCACCGAAAACATGAATTACATGAAACTGGAAAACCTCCATCAAATTCTCTTTACATGAAGATTGCTAGATTCAGTGTCCCCCAGGCTGGTAATCATCATCACCCTTCTGTCCCCATCCCCAAGGTAGCCTATGTATTTGAGGCCATACTGCTGTTCTGATCTTCTAAAAATCTCCAACATACCTGCTGGTTCCATGCTCCCCGAAGACCCTTCGTGATTCTTCATGCATTTTTCTGCATGTGTTTGTTGCCAATCCTTGAACTCTTTTTCTCCCAATCTCTTTTTGGACTTGGCACAAGCATCACAGTAATTGCTGGAAACATGGATATCCAGAACTTTTGCAGGACCTTTGGGATTCACAGAAAGTACAGTTGATATACCATTCTTGCTGACAAAGCCCCGTCTCTGCCAAGTGCCATCACAAGACACAGTGGCTTCATCACCAGGCAGAGCACTAGACAGTTCTTGTGCTGCTAATTTCATTGTGTTCTTTGCCACTTCCTTTGTGGCAGCAGCAATCTTGTCTCTCTGCTTTGCAAATGTCTGAGCACTAACTGGTGGAGGCATGTTCATATTTTGGAGGAACCTCTTCCCCTTCCGACAGTGACATCCAATGCTGAATGTTGCAGCTGCAAAGCGAAGATTAGTGTCCTCAACACTGGACTTCAGAACAGACACATTTTCACAAATGTCACATGTGAAAGTCACCGTGGTGGAAACCCCCTGTCTTGTTTCAGAAACAGTGCATGCAGTGTTCTTGCATTCTTTACATGGGAGATCTTTGATGAAATCTACTAGTAAAGTAGTATCCATCAGTCTATATCCATACAATTCATCTCCAGGAGGCCTACCCACTGCGGATGTAGAGGCTGCTTCACCAAGTTTCTGGGATGAAGCAGTTTGTGGCACATCTTCAGTTTCAGCAGTCTTCCTCTTTATCAAGGGCCCAGTGAATCGGTTTCCATGAAATTTTCTTTTTCCTCTTCTGCCCATGCTGATGCGGCATCGACCTGAAAACAATTACATACAATATGTAGTTTCAGAGCCAGTCCAACTATTTGAAGTCATTTCATTACTACTGTTCATTGAATACAAAGATTTCTCAAACAAGCAATGCGAGATGTACAGCAAAGAGCTGAATACTCTCTCAAGTCTCTGCACATTCATCTTCGGCAAATGTAAACAAATCAACTTGCTCGTTGAGATCGGCTCTGTGGCCGCTGAAAGTGATCTCGATCTGTTGATTTACATCAATCTGACACAAGAAATCAGTAATACACTATACA
>JAWQFJ010011280.1:0-15000 GCA_034096865.1 Theodoxus fluviatilis
AGAGAGAGAGAGAGAGAGAGAGAGAGAGAGAGAGAGATCGTGTGGCTTTCTTGATGTTGGTTGCGGTCTCAGTGTTCGCTAGACTAGTGTGACAATTTGTCATGATGAACAACTGCGAACAGGTAGTGTTATACCGAGTAATTCTAAAGGCTGAACACGTAACAACATACGACTAGAAACATCGACCAAGTTAGCAAATCTCCATGTGTACCTTGAAATAGTTTTGGCCAGAGCCAGCGGGCTTCATCTATTACTTCACTGATTCCATAAAATCGTAAAATAAACACAACGGTCCAATATCTCAGTGTCACGGTACAGCTATAAAGAGCGAGTGCACAAGGGTCGCATCTATAGTGCGCACAGTACCACTGAATTTGCATTTTGATGTAGTGGCAAACAACTTATAAGCATACACAAGAGTTTGGGCAAACAACAAGCTTCCAGGTTCGCGAATTCCGGGGATTCCGTGAATAATGCAGCCATATATAATATCGCAGTCAGCAGCCACCTACGAGCTCGTAACTGACAGAAAATGTGACACTACTCGTCCTAAAACGTTTCTTTCGTAATCTACTTATTTTTCATCCAGATATGACGCTGTCCAAAGCGAATAGAAAAGTACGAAATTGCACTAAATGTGGGAAAAGAGCTAGGCCTAAGTAGAGTCGTTATCGTCTCCGTGATTGGCGGAGCCGACGAAATCCCGCATGACTATTAATAGGTACCACATCCAGTCCGCAACCACATCCAGTCCGCGACACCGGCCCTGGCCCAGCCTTGGGAGGCCCTCGGGTTCCCTGGGTACGCCAGCTCTAGGGCTGTTCAAAGACTGCAATGTAGCCTTAAGTGTTCATGGTGATATCTGATCTGTTGCTGTCGCCATAGCTACGGCTAACTTTAGTTCTTATCTGGGCCTCCGCGAGCAAAGGATCCAGCATTATCAGGTTAAAAAAACAAGGAGGCCCGTGGCGCCGCTCTCGCCATCTGAATTCCAGGTTAAAAAAATATAGGATGGGGCTATAGCCTTAGAGTGGCAATCGAGAGGCCTCGCCCGCTGCAGCACACTGGCGCGAAATCAGCAGAATTTCACATTGGATTGTACTCGTGGTGTCACCAGTGTCCGGCATTGGTAAGTACGTCTCGCTCCCTTTCCGTATCATTTTGACAGGTAATTATAATTGGATTTTCCCCTATATACATTTTCTTGTTTTCTCACGCCTACAATTATCAGCATGTCATCAAACAAGTCTACTGAGAGGAAATTGAAAGGTGGAAGGCAACAGAATTTAGGCAGTTTTTGTTGTATAGTGGTATTGTGGCTCTAAGAGGCAGACTATCCCATACTATGTACGATCATTTTTTGCTATTGTCTGTTGCCATTCATTGCCTTTCCAGCCCTGTAATTCTTTTTAAAACTCATGCGGATTATGCTCATACTTTGTTGTGTAGGTTTGTGGATGAAGCAAGAGGAATTTATGGTATAGATTTCCTAGTGTATAATGTGCACGGTTTGACTCATCTATAGCTAATGATGTCAAAATGTTTGGGCCTCTCTCTCTCTCTCTCTCTCTCTCTCTCTCTCTCTCTCTCTCTCTCTCTCTCACCACATTTGAATATTTTGCCTCGGCTGAATGTAAGAAAGACACTACTGCCTATGTCACTACCCTTGTAAAATAAAGTTCGTTTGTTCGTTTGTAAAGCTCTCTCTCTCTCTCTCTCTCTCTCTCTCTCTCTCTCTCTCTCTCTCTCTCTCTCTCTCTCTCACACACACACACACACACACACACACACACACACCACACCACATTTGAAGATTTTGCCTCAAGAGCTGAATGTAAGAAAGGCACTACTGCCTAATTCACTACCCTTGTAAAATAAAGTTCGTTTGTTTGTTTGTAAAGCTCTCTCTCTCTCTCTCTCTCTCTCTCTCTCTCTGTCTCTCTCTCTCTCTCTCTCTCTCTCTCTGTCTGTCTGTCTGTCTCTCTCTCTCTCTCTCTGTCTCTGTCTGTCTGTCTGTCTGTCTGTCTCTCTCTCTCTCTCTCTCTCTCTCTCTCTCTCTCTCTCTCTCTCTCTGTGTGTGTGTGCGCGCGCGCGCACGCGCTAACCACCGTGCTTCACCAGTCGGTGGCGTCTATGACTGAAATATGAAATGCTTTCAGGAGCCCTGACGAAACCTACCCCTTCACCACTGACTGGACAGCAGACGTTTGGAAATCAACTGATGCCACAGCGCGCTCCTCGTCCTTTTCCCCTTCCTCCATCTCCTGCTCGTCAACAAACTGTAGACAGTAAGTTTTCCGTTTAAAATCTATATCACCCAATTGCAATCGTCAGTGTTGCTGTTCTACAGTGCCACGGATGTGGTCAAAGGGGAGATAACTCAAACCGTGTTCAATCCAATTACATGAGGTTTTTGTATGTGTTTGCCTGCCTGCCTGCTTGCCTGTCTCTCTCTCTCTCTCTCCCTCTCTCTCTCCCCCTCTCCCTCCCTCCCTCCCTCCCTCCCTCTCTCCCTCCGTCCCTCTCCCCCACCCTCTCTCTCCCACCCACCCACCCTCTTACTCTCATTCTCTCTTCCCTTCCTCCCCCTTCCCCCAGCTCTCCCTCCCCTCCCCCCCCCCTCTCTCTCTCTCTCTCTCTCTCTCTCTCTCTCTCTCTCTCTCTCTCTGGGGGAGTAGGGGAGGGAGTATACACCAAGAGGCTTTGGCCTACATGTATGTTATTTGTTTTTAACATTTGGATGTTTAGAAAATTGTTTTTTATGTATGTGTCATTGTAGCTACTTCAAGTTCCATATTTACATTTTGCTTCTCTGGTAAACTATCTACCCATTTTAGTATGTTTAAGAAATTGTACATGTATAATTCTTGCGATAATTATACTGACTCTCTCTCTCTCTCTCTCTCTCTCTCTCTCTCTCTCTCTCTCTGTGTATCTTTGTGATGTATGTCTGTGTGTCTGTGTGATGTCTGTCTGTGTATCTTTGTGATGTCTCTCTGTGTACCTTTGTGGTGTCTGTTTGTGTGTATGTGTGATGTCTGTGTGTGAAATATGAAGCCTGAAATTATAACATACTATGCACATTTATTACTACCATGTCATTCTGAAAAACTCCTCTCTCTCTCTCTCTCTCTCTCTCTCTCTCTCTCTCTCTCTCTCTCTCTCTCTCTCTCTCTCTCTCTCTCTCTCTCTCTCTCCCTCCTCCTCCTCCTCCTCCTCCTCACCTCCTGAGGACTATTAGTTCCAAAACTTTCTGACACTTTCTTCTATAGCCATACTATTTATTGATAAACTTCCTGCATATTGCCAGATGTTCCGCATTTCGATAGCACATTCCTGTCCATATTCTGTCTCGCCTCTACCGTCTCACAGCGGATTTCCGTTTGTCGATATCTAGATTTAGTATAGTAATTTTTTTAGTGTTGTCCATGTTTATATACATGATTTTGTACTTAATCTGGTCAACTTTTGTTCCTCAGGAGCGCCACATCTCTAATCTGGGGGGGGGGGGGGGGGGGGGGGGGGGGAACCTTCAAAGTCCTTCTCCAGATGGCAGGGAAGACCCTGATGACGCCAGCTCTTCAGGGGCAATATAACCTATCTGTACGCATTTGTTATTATAGATTATGGAATGCTGAGCTATTGCGGAAGAATGAAGAAGCTTTAGTTTTGCTATTTGGAGCTGTGCTTTGTTCACAAATATATCATTCTTATTCACCAATTTGTTTTGACAGATGCTGTCTCAGAACGACATCAAGTCGAGAGGAAGATATACACATCTTACCTTGGAGAGTGGCTGAGCTGCTGGCGGGATAGGCAGAAAGGCGGCAAGAGCAACAGACCGGGCACGCAGACCACCCAACAAAATGCGTAGGCAGAAAGTGGAAAGGAAATGGAAGAATGGAACATTGATTGTCTTAGACAGATAGATAGATTTAGCAAACCAGCTATCTCTAACCTCGAAGTATAAGTAAATCTAGAAGTCTATGAATATATTTTGAATACTCATGTAACTCATGCGGGTTCTTTTCATGCGTGATAAATTCTAATAAATGTCGTTACTTGTCAATCAATGACTTTGTTTTTCATGTAAGGTTATTTACACTTAGTAAGATATTTCTGGAATCTGAATTCAATCTATACAATTTTTGCCTTCTCTCATTGTGTTTGTGTGTGCTGTGCGCGCTCTGTGTGCATGTGTGTGTGTTTATGTGGATACATGTGTATTTGTGTGTTTGTCTCTCTCTCTCTCTCTCTCTCTCTCTCTCTCTCTCTCTCTGTATCTGGCATGGCTGCTGGAGAATTCTTCTCCTTTTCAAGAAAATGCTCGAGTTATTCAAGTGAAGGATTCAAGACAGTTTATCGGGCTTGGACCGGATCACCCCTGGAACCCATGCAGGTCATAATTAAGGCAATAATACCAGGCCTGGATCACCCCTGGATCCCAGTTCCCAACGGCTGGATGCCAGGGCTGGCCAGGGCTGGATGCCAGGGCTGGCCAGTGCTGGACCCAATGGACATTTCTAGGCTGGGCCAGGGCTGGATGCCAGGGCTAGCCAGGGCTGGATGCCAGGGCTGGGCCAGTGCTGGACCCACCGGACATTTCTAGGCTGGGCCAGGGCTGGATGCCAGGGCTAGCCAGGGCTGGATGCCAGGGCTGGCCAGGGCTGGATGCCAGGGCTGGGCCAGTGCTGGACCCACCGGACATTTCTAGGCTGGGCCAGGACTGGATGCCAGGGCTGGCCAGGGCTGGTATCCAGGGATTTGCCAGCCCTGGGCCAGGCCTGGTGTGCTGTTGGGGTAGTTAATGAATATTGCTACATTATTTATATTGAGTTGTGCGTCAAAATCGAATCAAGTCAAAAGTTCAGCTACAGAGTTGTACTATACTAAACAGCTTCTCGTGTAACTGTGTAGTTCGGACAGAAAACTGTTTGCATATGCTTTACCTACTCTCAGGATATGTTCCTGAGCTAAGTGTTCGCCCAGTCAAAGATATGCCCGGTTAAGAACTTTCTTAATGAGTGATATCAGGCGCATCGACCTGTACATGCAGACAATGGGGATGAACGAACAAACGAATGCATTAATAAATTTATACATAATCATAATGACCGACGGAACCAATGAATGAATGAACGAACGAATGGAGCTTTACTGCTTATTAGCCTATGAGGGCTAGTTAAGACCAATAACAAGAACATAACTGGAGCAAATGAGACTAAGAGCGAGTCAAGCCGTGATGTCCATAGTTTAACTTTTATCACGTTTCGCGTAAGGAGACATTTAGTTACATCTGCTTGCAAGGTCGAACCTAGCTTCGTCACTTCATGCCTGCATACTGCGACAATAAACAAGCAACAGACGTATCTGCTTAAAAACCAAAAATGACCACCTCTTGGTACTCTCTCACTGCGTTCTGAAGCCAATTTGTACTGACCAGAGACCGAAATTTGTCGGCATAGATCAGATGCCTGCCAATTTATTGAATTAGCCATTTTGAATTCAAGTGCAGAAATAATGATGGATCCCTTGGTATAATCAGAGCTGTCACCCTTGTAGTTTCGTATATAATGAAATCCATTATTTACGTAAACCATGAAACCCATTATTTACGTAAATAATGGATTTCATGGTTTACGTAAATAATGGATTTTATGGTTTACGTAAATAATGCATTATTTACGTAAATAATAAATTTCATGGTTTACGTAAATAATGGATTTTATGGTTTACGTAAATAATGCATTATTTACGTAAATAATGGATTTCATGGTTTACGTAAATAATGGATTTTATGGTTTACGTAAATAATGGATTATTTACGTAAATAATGCATTGTTTAGGAGATGTGCTAAATAATGGATTATTTACGTAAATAATGGATTATTTACGTAAATAATGCATTGTTTAGGAGATGTGCTAAATAATGGATTATTTACGTAAATAATGGATTATTTACGTAAATAATGGATTATTTACGTAAATAATCCATTGTTTAGGAAATCTGCTAAATAATGCTAGAAAAATGCAAAAATAATTATTTTACAAAGGGAATGCCATACTGCGTAGCTGTTATCGAAGCCACTGCAGAACCCCAAGCAGAGCTAGCTGCCAGCATGGAATGAAATTGATGCCGTCAGATTTTGCACATGCAAACTGGAAAAAACTCACAACCACATTTCCTCAAGGCCGTCAGGATCCTGTATGAACACATTCAGTGCAGACCCCTTTTTATTTTTCTGACTCCACAATGTCTAGCGCCTTGCGGGACCAAATGCACACTGGCCAGAAGGTAATCCGATCCTATAAATTTAATTTGCAAAGCAAAATTTGTACACGACTACTCTAATGCGTTTTGGAGGGTCACGGGCCTTGTGAAAAGAACTCAGTGAGATTCACGGAAACATGCTGCATGTTTTCGACAGGATTAATAACCCGCACTGCGAAAATAGAATTGCGTCGTAGGCTGCGATAGCTGCCTCAAGACATTCTTCGTTGTCCTAATTTTTTTTAAAGGACTGACAACTTTCAAGATACATATCCGAGGACAACTTCGATGCTACTTTCTAGTCAAACTTGCTTGTGGCTTTCTTCTCCTGACATCTACAAGTGGCGAGTACAATGCTTCGGCAGCGGTGGATAAGTTCTATATGAAAGGCTGGCAGACAGGAAAAACGGAGCATGCCTCTGGTTGAGCAGTTGAGTAGAAGCCAACTTCAGTACATAAATCTTCTTTTGGTGACTTCAGCATGGAACTTCCCAATACTCGCCCCTTCGACCAGATTCAAGGGATGGGTGAAATCCCACACTGCCCGATGAAATGCATTCGTTGCTCTTTCGATTGGATTGGATAGGATTGGATTAACGGAGTTTACCGGTAGTCTTTGTAGACTACTTAAGGCCAATCACAAAGTCACAAGATTTCGTTCGAATAAGATTGTCGTTACGATTTCCCTAGTTATTCGCCTCTTACAAAACGCGTGCATGGGGAGACGCGGGGGGTCACTCCTTATCTCCAACCCACAGGCAGTTTGTGCTCTTTCTATAAAATGCAGCGATGAGACATCGAGTTAGAAAGACCTACCCGGTGATAAATAAACCGTGCTCCGCCCAACGTAACTGGGTCACCGGTGTCACTCTTGTAATCTTGGGATCAGATGACGCTTAAGGTGAAATTTTGCAAAAGACTTCATTGTCAGAGATTATCATTTTCCTGCTCGGCTGAACTTATCATTCATGTGGTGTTTTTTTAATGTTATGTTATTACTTTTAATGCAGATTCATATTGCTGTCACTTGTCGAGCGTCTTCTCCGGCAAGATTTAACTCTCCACAAGAAGGTCTTCTTTGCCAGAAGCAATAACAAGTGAGCGCTAGAATGTGTTTTTTCTGTTTGCTTTGTAGAGGCGTGTAATAGTGTTTTTGTGATTGGATAGGGGGGGGGGGGGGTTGACGATCACTTTGTCGATGCGCTTGGGTTTGGCTCGACTTCGAGGGTGGTTTGAACGCATGTTTGGACCCGAATTATCCGACTGTCTCCCACTGGTCCCCAGTAGTATTCCTGGGTGTTCGGCTGATCTTCTGGAGCAGGCCACGAAAGCCCAGCAGCCAGAGGTCCCAGCTGACGACGCGGCCATCGAGCGGTTTTCGTTGTATGTTACGCTTGAGTGCTTTATGAAGACTTTTGATTTGTGTTAGTATATCTCCTGAAGGCATCCTATTTTGCTTTCTCCTTCACTCATTTACAGTAACTACGTGCTTTCATGTTTTGGTGATGAAGTGCTGACAGTTAGGCAGACCATTGACATCTAGACGTATAATCATTGAAAGAATAGTACCATTCTTTACATATGATGGAGAGGCAAATTTGGACGAAGTTTTTACGTCGAAATCGATGAAGTGGTTTTTCCATTCATTGCATTGTGGAGATGAGACATGCGACGGGCACCTTCCATGAAGCTTCGACTGCATGACCGAAGTAACCAGAACCCTACAGACTCCGCTCCATAGCTTTCATTAGCTGACTCCGCCACCTGCACATGAAGCTATTTGCATCGCAGTGATGAAATGCGACTACCGCAGAACGGTCAGTTAGGCCCAACGAGCAGGCATCGCAGTTGGAGGACCGGCAGACAGGAATCCACGATACGGAATGAAATGGAACGCCGGTTTCGCCGAATTGAGCCAAATTGGCCGCTTTCTGTCTTGGTCGTGTAGCGGCAGGGGCTGACTTCGGTGAAAGATCGCATGGTGCTTACGGCTTGTCAGTCAAACTACCGTGTGGCAACAAAACTTGGTCAGGCAAGACCTGCTGCTTTCTGTGTTGTGTGACGGGTTAGCGACGGTCTTTGACCTTCGGAGCAGCGGTCGATTCAATGGGCCTCCTTTTTCGCTGGAGCAACGAGAGAGAGAGAGGGGGGGGGGGGGAGAGGAGAGGGAGAGGGAGAGAGGGGGGGGAGAGAGGGATAGGAAGAGGGAGAGAGAGAGAGAGAGAGAGAGAGAGAGAGAGAGAGAGAGAGAGAAAGAGAGAGGGGGGGGGAGAGAGAGAGAGAGAGAGAGAGAGAGAGAGAGAGAGAGAGAGAGAGAGAGAGAGAGACAGACAGACAGACAGACAGACAGACAGACAGACAGACAGACAGACAGACAGACAGACAGACAGACAGACAGACAGACAGACAGACAGACAGACAGAGAGAGCGAGAGAGAGAGAGAGAGAGGGAGAGAGAGAGAGAGAGAGAGATGGAGAGAGAGAGTCAGAGAGAGAGACAGAGAGAGAGATGGAGAGAGAGAGAGATAGAGAGAGATGGGGGGAGAGGGAGAGAGAGAGAGAGAGGGGAGAGAGAGACGAGAGAGAGAGAGAGAGGGGAGAGAGAGGAGAGAGAGAGAAAGAGAGAGAGATAGATAGAGAGAGAGAGAGAGAGAGAGAGAGAGAGAGAGAGAGAGAGAGAGAGAGAGAGAGAGAGAGAGAGAGAGAGAGAGAGAGCGGGCAGAGTTGGAAGGTTGGTGCGAGAGTTTTTACACGGGTCGATAGTTTTTGCTTGTCGAGGGCTGACCTACGTGCTTTTATGTTTTATAATAGAAGGCTGACCGACATTTTACTTGTGCTTTTTTCATTTTTTCCATTGGGAGTCGAGTAGAGGAAGAGTAGGTGTAAATTTTATAAGATTGGGTTATTGAGCATGTTGTGTTTGATCCATATACCAATGTAACATTCTTTTTTAATTTTTAGTTCTTTTCTACCCCTGTTACGGGCATGTTTAATGTTGAAACCATAAAGACATGTAAGTAACCCGGGACCTGTTTTATTTCGTTTTTGTGGATCCCCGTAACACTGGGCAAATTGTCGATGGTTATACTCCTCAAGTAAGCCTTCCATATGTTGTGCAATATCAACTTGCCAGCAGAATTGAACTGGGCCAAGGCTGTAGAGGAGTGTTTATCAAGACTGGGCTACAACTTTGTTTGGATAAATTGGGGATGATCAAACGAGAAAAGTTTCTTGAGGTCATTCCAACAAAGGTTAAGTGACTGTTTTAAGCAGGAGGGGAACGTGAAAATCTGTAGTAGCGAGCGATTTGCAATATACAGGACTTTAAATATTAGCATGAAAGCAAATGTTATCTGAACACTTTAAAAATAAAGAAATTCATGGATGCATTTATCAGATTCAGATGAGGAATTAACGATTTGTGGATTAATGGAAGACACAACAGAGGTAACGATGACATTTCCTGTCCAGTTTGTGCTGATACAATGGAAACCGAGGAACACTTTTTACTTTGTTGCCCACAATACAATATCCTAAGAGAAAAGTACTCGCGAAACACATCGGTTCCCATCGAGCGGGGTACACACATGCCCACTTGTCAGACGGACAAGGCGCGAAGAAAACCAGAGAGGTTGCAATGTTCATCTTTTATGCGCTAGCATTACGAAACCAGGCAGTTTGTAAGCAATAGGCACATGGGCATCATACATATTTTTTTCTGAATCATCACTGGCCAAAGTCCGCCACTTGTAGGTGAGGTTACAAAGAGCCGATTGTGAGTTTTAAATGTATAAATTATGCATGAGGCACCTTGCCTTCATCCTTTAGAGGAAATGAGAACTTGGGGCTGTACACATACAATATATGTCTATTATATATTTGCGCATTGTCGGTGACAACTAATTCTAACTGAATTATATTCTTATACATACGCGATGATCATTCAGTTTATTGCTTCTTCTAGGGACTTATCGCCAACGGCGATTCATTTAGGATATATGTACATTAGGAATATTTTATTCGTATATGATGAACATTAGAGCATCAAGTTTGAGCTATGTACATCTCACAATTTTTCATTTCATATCTGTACAGAAATTGCATAGTACTAAGACGGGTCGTCGTCGGCAATAAAGCAAGCAAGCAATCAATCAATCAATCAATCAATCAATCAATCAATCAATCAATCAATCAATCAATCAATCAATCAATCAATCAATCTCTCTCTCCTTCCTCTCTCTCTCTCTCTCTCTCTCTCTCTCTCTCTCTCTCTCTCTCTCTCTCAAACACACACACACACGCACACCGTCAAAAGTTGTTTCATCATACTTTCTTTCTGTAAACTCATGTGGTTAAATGCGCATGGGAAACACATCTTCGCATTTTGTCCCATCAAGAAGAGTCTTCGCCATTGTCTCATGAAAACATGGTCATGACGCAGTTGTGTAAGCTTACATAGAGCTTGTTTCAGGGTTTAACCGACTTGTGCTCAACATCTGTGGCTCGATCAATAGTGGACAGCTATCGTTCGCTTCATCGAGTTACGTTACAAGATATCGTCTACCAGAAAGTCGTGTTTCATTCTTAATGTCTTGAGAGGCTATCAGAAGGGAAGGCAACCGAAAACTCTCCAGGACAGGAAGTGCGTCATCCGGCCTCTCATGGGAAAGGCGAGACGTGATGTGATAGCTGGAATCGAGATCGCTCTTCTGTGTGAAAAGGTTACTTCGTCTCTCGTCCCCCCTAAGCCACGATGCTTTTTTCCCTCCTGAAAAAAATTGTTGGAGAGTCTCCGGCATGGAAGCCTGACCCGCCTTGTTGCTCATAGAAAATCTAGGCAGATTCTATCACGTCCGTGCAGAGATAGCGGTATTCTCGAGCTTCTACGCAAAAACAGGAATGGAAGAGGAAAAGGGGACCGTCTTCATATCTAGAAAAATCCCTTACATACCAAAGGCAAAGTCAATGTTGTTGTGGAATATATCAAGTTCGCATTAGAGATCAAATGTGTTTATGTTATAAATTGTATATACAGGTAACAGTTGTAATGGGTTTTTTCCCTTCTAGAGAATCCCTGATATTGTCCATATTTTAACTTACTCAAGACCAAAGGCACAGATAGAGTGTTGGTGTAGGCGGATGATGAAGATGGGTAAATCAGTTTTACGGTCTTTCAGACTTTGGAGGCTATGTAAGGCCATTGATAACGAAATTCCCTAGAATACATTAGAGTAAGATCAAAACAAACCACGGCGTGCCTATTCTTTCGCCTCTTACGAATCGCGTAGGAAGAAAGGGTGGGTCTATTTCGACCTCCAACACACAGGGGGCAAGATGAAGGCAACCGTGACACCTCTGCGAAATTTCAGGGAGATTTCGACGTAACTGCGGCATGATTCAGATTTTAAAATGCACACCTCTTAACCATCTGACCTGAGATTAAGGATTCTCGTCCATTCTGTCATTGTCCTTTTTAAGGAGGCACAAAACACACTCACCATCGCACGTAATCGCGCTTGGAAGGTGTGTGCACACGCACACACGAGCGTGCCAACACACATAAACACACACACACTCACACATACACACACATTCGCGCACACATACACACAAACGCACGCACACATATACACACATGCACGCAAACACACACACACACACACACACGCAAGCACACTCACACACACACACACACACACACACACACACACACACACACAGAGGCACACATATACACAAACGCACGCACACACACAGACACACACTCACACACGCACGCATGTATACACACACACACACACAAACACACACACACACAAACACACACACACACACACACATACACACACACACATTCACACACACACACACACACACACAGTCATTTACAGGTGTCCCGAGAGAGAGTCTGTCTGTGTGTATGTATGCGGGCGTGAGTGCGTGTGTGCGTGCGCACACGTCTGAATCGACGTGTTTACATGTTACTTACAGTGGTTGACAAAACAGAAGTCGCGGGTAGGCAGGAGAGTAGAATGTCGAAGAAGGTTTCATGGATGATAGGCCATCTACCTCGAGGTGTACAATGTTAATTATGTACATTTATCTGATTTGCAGGACGTGGTCTCCTCACCGCCGCAGAACCAGCAGCCTGGGGCCATCCACGACTGGTCTGACCCTATTTGTGTGGTGTGCTTGTTGACAGCCCGAGGGCACCTTCTTGTCATTCTCTGCTTGCTTCCGCCTGGCCAGCCGTCATTGGCCGCTACTGGTTATCATAGGGCTCTGAAAGGCCTGGCTGTCCGTTGCTAGGTAACCAGGGAACGCTTCGCTGGATATTTCACGGTCGCTTGACAGGAGAAAGACATCAAAGCGGATACTTTCAAGCGTCCAAATACCTTTGGAAATGTCGATAGATTCGTATGGAGCACACGTGTTCGATGTTACTACCTCCAGTCTCTCGATGCTGAAGGCAGACAAAATCAGGGTTGTCGAGAAAGATCAATAGTTGCTAATGTCCCACCCCGCCCCCTCCATCGAATTTGCAAACTAGAATCAAAGCTTTACAAGTAACCTTTTTCTCATCTTTCCTGCATTGTTTGCCTCCAGTCGTCCATCCATTCATACCTCTGTCTGCCCGTCTTGCCTTGCCTTGCCTATTTCGTTTTGTTTCGTCGTGTCCTTCCGCCTGTTTTTCTGCCTGCCTGCCTGCCCTCCTTCTGTCTTTAACAACACAAATAGGCCCATGGGCATTCCACTCCTAAATGCCAACACACTCATTGCTGTTGCCACTTGACCCACTGACCCTGCATTCCGCACACGCGGCGCCTATTTACTTGTTTGCTCTTGGGCTGGTTCCTGGAAGGATCTATCGGGGTTCATTATTGACGCATGAGCACATGAAATAAAATAAGAACCAACGTCATTGACCAATTCACCATCTGATTTTCTCGCTAGAGTGACGGGAAATCAATAGATAACAGCTCGTACGCGGAGACAAGAATAGTTTCCCCTCAACAGAATTGGCACCCTTGACTTGTGCCCAACATCTCGTCCAACCATAAAGACCACTATGATTCAATCGTAAAAGTAGTGTCTCCTGAAGTAGGACAGGTGTCTCCGACGTATTCATTTTGCACTAGCATGTCTTCAGTGCGTGCATCGCTGCGAATCTAAGACATGTGCTTTGCGGTTTCAAGGCATGATATAAACCATGATCAGTTCTTGCGATGGTAACAAACATTCAGATACGTGTGCTCCTTAATACACAAGTAATCTTCAAAGCTTTATGAAAAGCCGTTTAACCTTAAAGCGTATTGCCTTGAAAAATGATAGGCATAATGAAGAAAAACCCTACGAATGCCATTTTAAAAGGTTTTAAATAGTGAGATGTGGCTGTCTTACTGCTATCTTGAGTTCGCGGATTTTAAACACATAACAGACAACCAGTAGTGCCTGAGTACATCCATACATTGACCAAGGGCATTGCTAAAGACGCGGGCGCTGCGTTCTTTCTACTAAAAATAATCTGATGGACTGAATTTTTCAACCTTGCTTCTATGACTGTTATCCATCTTTGTGACGATTGAAACCAGCAAAATGCATATGTACTTGTTGTTGATGGGACTGCACAGATGCGCATAACTTCCAACGATGTTTTGAGAATTCTGACGGCGGTCCATGTGCAAAGACTGCTTTATGGTATCAGACTAATGCCTGGAATTTCTCCTTCTTCGCCCATGAAAGAAGTAGAGGGAGTCCTTCCAGAAAAAAGGGAACGACTCAAAACTTTTTTTACTGAAACAATACGTATACTGCACAACTATATCAAACTCCATGAATGCTGAAATGTTTTACAAGCCTGGTGTGTCGAAATGTGGTTATCAAACTGCCATCGAAGAAAAAGTGACAAAACACCCAAATACGTGCCTTTGTAGATGTGGCAAGAGCTAATTGCAGTCAAGAAGACTTGAATTAGATGATCTAAGTCAGTCATTCTAACCTACATTTTATCCTGTGAAGCGATGTGAAATGTTTTGTGAGGAGGGGCGATCCCAGGAATCGATGGCTGTGCGGTCTGTGTCTATGTGTGAGGAATGTTCATCAGCTCATGGGACACGATATGTCGGAAACATTTTCCGTCATAGCAACAGCGGTCTCTCCGCACCATTAAATTAAAAAACAAAACAGATAAAATCTTGGACCGCGGGAATTCGCACCGTCCGAATGGTCGTTTAAAATGAAGCTTTCAAGAAATCTCATTTTCTGTAATCTTATGAATAACAGCGAAAACGATGACCAATCACTGAATCATTGACTGCTATGTCGGTTTTGCTCTTCACGTCTTCTAAGTTAATTCAAAGACACTATCTAGATAGTGTCTTTGGTTAATTGTCGTTCCTTCATGGCTGAGCCAGCTGGGAGTTAGCTTCGATGCTTAAACTCGGCATGTGTGACCGACAGTTAAATGTTGTGACTTTACGTGCCTTGGATTTGAACTCCCAACATCTCCATAAACGTTTCTTTGCATACAAATGGGAAAATCTGCACTTTAAAACCCCTACGGAAAACTCGGTTGGATGATGGATTCTTCGCGTGACACATGGTCGTCCTTTATTCGTTGCGCGTGAGAACGCGACAGACTCGTTCATGAAGTGTGTGGACTTCGGTATCTTTCTCTCTTTTCTTTGACCCCATTCTCAGTCCTGCATTGCGACACCCCAGTCCTATCCC
>JAWQFJ010011280.1:17500-27047 GCA_034096865.1 Theodoxus fluviatilis
TTAGAAGCCATCTGCTCACCTGAGTGACATCCGCCTCGCAACATGGTGTGAGAAGTGGGATAAAACACTTTCCTATCTACTGAAGCACAATATTTAATGCGAGGATAGCAGAATGGCAACATTTCCGCCGCCAGAAAATTTTCGACTTTGCCAAGCCATCTTTGTGTCCTGAGTAGAAGGAAAGCTTTGTGAGATTTCTTACAGCGACGAAGCTGGCAGGCAAATCAGGAGAAATGCAAGTCAGTAGCGTAAACTACGTAATGGGGAGAGAAGCCGACATGATTTTCACTTCCTTCACGTTCGAGGCTGCGACCGACGGAGAACCGGACCCGGAGACGAACTTTGCTACGGTGGCAGCAAAGTTTAATTCACATTTCATTCCCAAGCGGAACGTCATTCACAAAAGAGCAAAATCCTACAACTGCTACCAACTTCAAGGTGAGACAGTAAAACAGTTCCTACGAGCTTTGCGGGAACTGTCAGTCACCTGCGACTTTTGCAAGAGGGAAGACGAGTTTCTCAGGGATCGTCTGGTCTTTTGTATCCTAGACACTGATGTCTCTCAGAAATTACAATAGGAAGCTAACCTTACTTCGAAGATTGCCGTCAACATGGCTGGACATCGTGAACTTATCAAGCCCAGCTTAAAAATCAACGTGCTTCACAAGTCGACGCGGTTTATCATCGACATGGCAAGAGTGGCAAGCCCTCCTTCACATCTGGCTTCCAAGGGAAAAAGAAAAGGTGCCCCTCCGTCCCAACCACAACAGCAGAAAAGACCCTGTGGGAATAGCAGCCGTAACCATCCACGAAACCAATGCCCAGCAAAAGGCAAGAGATGTTTGAAGGGTAACAAACTTTCCCACTTCCCAGCAGTATGCAGATCCCAAAGAATGTTCACCGTCAATGGTGAAGCCTATGGTAAGAACCTACAAGAGGGGAAAGTTTTCTTCATGGAGACGGTGAGCAGCTCATCAAGTGAGATTCCGTGGCGAGTATCTCTGAACTTCTGCGGTCAGGAGACACAATTCAAGATTGATACAGGGGCGTATATTTCTGTAGTTGACAGGACTGTATTCGGCAAACTCAGCCCCAAGCCTCGTCTAAAGAGCTCTGGTGACATATTACGAGGACCCAATGGTGTCATCAAGCACGAGGGGAAATTCATCGCCACTATGAATTATCATGGACACAACATCATATGGACGGCTGGCTCGCTCAGCCTGCACGCGCTGTGTCATAATAAGAAGTTCGCCGATGGCATTGTTTTCAACTGTGTGCTGATTTCACTTCCGGTTGCTCCGCTTTCAATGGCCGATGCCTTTGTTAGTGTAAACCCCTGGCGAAAATCACGATTTTTGTGTCTTAGTTTTAGCCATCTGAATTTTTTCTCCGCATACGTCTGTGGGAAAATGTGTATAGTTTGTAACCCTGTGTTTAGTTTTGTTGTCAGCCATTTCTGAAACGCCTAGTTACTTCCAGAGTCAACCACAGTGTGTTGCAAAATGACAGTGATACAAGAGCTGCCGCGGTTCCTAAACCAATATCAAAGAGCACACACACACACACACACACACACACACACACACACACACACCTACCTTATTAGTTTATAGGTAGATTCCTCCGTTGGTCAACGGGCAGATTCGTATGTTCACTAATCATAAGAACATGCAGCAAAAGTCATTCATAATACACCTCGTATGAATTCGATGCGTGTATCCTCATTTTAACGCAGGTTTTACAAGACAGTTTCAAATGTTTATAATTTATAAACTGCTTAAAAGTTACAATCTCTGTTACTCCATGGATGTATCACGTGCGATTTTCCGCCCATTAGGTTTTTTCAGGACTCAAAAATGACTGAATAATTTTTCTGCTTGGCTGTGCCCGCTATTATCTATTCGTATTTGGAAGAAAGCAGCGGTCCCAATCGATTGTGATTTGTACTGGCATTTTCTTTTGGATAATCCCTTGTCTTGAACTCGTACCGTATCTTTCACAGCATTCGTTGGATGGCGACGCAACTTAATTAAGCACGAAAATCACTAGAACAATCCAGAGCCAACGAATATCCAGTCACGGTGTCCCTAGATATTCATCTCTTACGAATCGTGTAGGGAGACGCGGTGGGTCAATTCCTACCCCGAACCCACAGGGGGACATGAGCCAGGTTTCTAGCCAAAACAATTAACATCTCGTAGTTCTGCTCGACGCGCGTGTACTTGTCATCTGCGCAGACAGTTCTCGTGTGGCAGCGGTTGTTGTTTTTGCTGTGGGTTGTTTGTTTTTTAACGGACTCGTGTTGGAAAATAAACATGGCTTGTGCACCAGGGAGAAAAACACTGCTTTGGTCAAAACGTGCGCATGATGCCCATTAAAATCGTTTCGGGGACTTTCACCTGCAACCACTACAAGAGTCGCGCCTGATTACACGGCAAACGGTGGTCTCAGCCGAGGATGCTTTCCCAGATGCTTGCTCTTTTACACATAGGTAAGCATGACGGCACATCGTGCTCACCCTAGAGTAAAACAGGGTACCTCAGACTGGAGAACAGTTGGACAAGTACATCTCGGGAATAGACCGGAGTCCAGGGGCCGTCCAGGCCACAGGGGGTCGAAGGGCAACGCCCTGGTAACCTGGCAGGGGTTCGGAGGGACAAAACCCCTCCCCCCCTCCCCCCCCCTCCCCCCTCCCCCTCCTCCCCCTCCCCCCCCCCTCCCCACCCCCTCCCCCCCCCCCTCCCCCCCCCTCCCCCCCCCTCCCACCCCCCCTCCCCCCCCCCCCCCTCCCCCACCCCACTCCCGCATCCCATCGGCCGAAATTGACCTTTGCCTAAACGAGAGAGCGCGAAATCAAAAGAGAAGGGTCTAGCGTGCTGAGCGATTTCTGCGTGCTTTTTTCCCCCTCAGATAGCTTTTTTTCCCCCGGAAACACTTTTTCGGAAATTTGCGGATTCTCATAGAGTTCTCCAGCCCAAAAACCTGTGAAGACCATGCTGGCAAGCCGTGAAAGGTAGAAGTGAAGGCGTTCTTTTTATGTTGCGACTTTTTAATCCATTGATGGGTGTTCAAACCGCACACATTTACCCCCTGGTCAGTGGGCTAACTTTTTATCGCTCCATCACCAACTCAACTCCCCGCGGAGCTTGCAACCAGGTTTTGGATGAACGCGCCAACGTTGATGTTGCTGTAGTATCCTCAAACCGGAACTGAACTTAACCAGGAAGTTAAAAATAGACATCGGGAATAGCCCTACCGGTAAATAGTACGAAAATCCTGAGCCGTCCCCCCATCCCCACCCCACCCCCGAAAAAAGGTACCATATGATTCCAGAGTGCAGAAATCCCAGAGATACGTACGCTGCAAAACTCACTACAGCGAGTATATTTTTTACTCCCCGGTTTCGTTCAATCTCCATTCCAGAAGGAACCATCGTCAGGTTGCAATGCAATCCAAGGATAGAGGATGGTTTTGGTGCATGGCTGAACGTTCCTCCTCTCTTGCACTGTGCTCGTTGTCAGGAGCCAGCCAAGGATTAAG
This sequence comes from Theodoxus fluviatilis, assembly GCA_034096865.1. Classification (NCBI taxonomy): domain Eukaryota; kingdom Metazoa; phylum Mollusca; class Gastropoda; order Cycloneritida; family Neritidae; genus Theodoxus; species Theodoxus fluviatilis. The sequence goes on from JAWQFJ010011280.1 coordinate 21,044, forward strand.
TAAGTGGCCGGTTGATCAGAGGGGAAACTGCAAAGCGATTTGAGCCCCGGTTATTGGTAAACAGTCGCTGTACGAAACCACCACCTTGACCTTTTTCATTTATCCCAGTATCCATGACTGCAGTAGAACTAATAAATCATGGGAAAGTGCCCAGCTCTAGAGATTCATTACACCTTCATACAGTGATGGCCGTCTATCTATTTTCTATGCTGATGTGAACACCGCTAATCACCTGCTCTGATAGACGGCAGTGCCTATAATGTGCTTTTCAGGGTCCGATAATGGAAAAGTGTACGTACACGGAAGTATATGCTGTTCGAGTGTTCTTTTGTATATTTTGAGGGCTAGGTGTATAGATTATTTCTGGACATGCACTGCCGATTTTTTTTTTTATCGTTTGCAAACACGCAACACCGTATACGTACGTTCTATGAATTATGTCCCTTGAATTGATCTAAATGACTCGAGGCATAACATTTTCGACAAAATTGTCTACATTTAAACCTGGGCTGCTTTTTTATCGTCGAAAAAGTTCCCGTGCCATTCGATATGACACCAAGGTGTAAGTGAAAAACTGCTGTGACATCTGTATCGTCGGTTATTTCGTCTATCGGCAACTTCTTCACCGACTCTGGCGCAAGGACGCAGCCATGTTCTCTTGGACTTCCGCCTTGCCAGATGATGATTGGTCGGATTTTTTTTTTAAGCTGTAGGAGCGTCTTACCATCGAGGGAGATTAACACCTTACAAACGCGCCCCTTGTCCACCTGTATGTGCCCTGCCGATCGCTCCGGTTTCAGACGCTCTCCTCCTAATAGTTCCTCGCTTCCCCCTCGACAGCTATCGCAAACGATCCTTTTCAGTTCTTGGTCCCCTGACTTGAAACTCCCTATCTCTTCAAATTAGACAAGTCTCCAGACGCATCTTTTCATAATCTTCCTTTCTTTATGTCCCTTTTGTTAATGAGTTGAGCTCCTGAGACATGGTGCAGAGTGGAAAGCAGAAGTTGTAGGTTCATCGCCTCTTCAAGCAGGCAAGCGTGTGTGTGTGTGAGTGTGTGTGTGTGTGTGTGTGTGTGTGTGTGTGTGTGTGTGTGTGAGTGAGAGAGAGAGAGAGAGAGAGAGAGAGAGGGGGGGGAGAGATATTTTTGATTGATTAAACCTTATTTTTCAAAGGAAATGCATGAATTAGGCATAACTGCCTATCTTACATCCAGCCCTTGTTAAAACAAGAAAACCAAAAAATCCCACCCCATCCCCCACCCATACCAACCCACCCACCCTCTATCCCACACAACATTCACACAATAACACAGGTTACAATCAATTCATGGTGACGAAGTACCACGTTGAAAATAACCACAAAGTGAATTTAGAATAAGATGAAATTATCTAGGATGACTGCATAAGAAAACTAGGTAGTTTCAATTTAAATTTCTCTGAAGATTTTGCAATTTTTAGAGAATTAGATAGTGTGTTCCACATAGTAGCCCCTGAATAAGATAGGCTATGTTTAAACAAATCAATCCTAGGTTGTGGTATTATAAAGTTATGTACGCGAATATTTGAATGTTGAAATAATTTTATCAAATAATCAGGCACATCACAATTATTAAATCTTTTCATTAAGACACATTTATTGAATTGTAAATGCTTATAAAAATGCCATTTTGTTAAGTTCTTTCACTTTGTCATTGTAAATAGTGAACTATCTGTTATCATAAGCTTAGAGGCTCTTCGATACAATGACTTCAGCCTTTTCAAGTTAACGTCACTACAGCCATCCCAAATTGTTGACGCATAATTAACGTGAGATAAGATATGAGCATGGAAGAAGATTTTGCAAGTGTGAACGTCAACAATATGTCTTAATTTGGAGAAAAGAAATAGATTAATTGATTTTTTACAAATATAATCAATTTGTGATTGCCAATCTAAATAATAATCAATTATTACATAAATAACTTTGTGCTCAACAATTTTTTCTATTCTCAAAGAATCAAGAACAAGAGGAAGAGATAAAGGATATATTTGATGTTTTTGTCTCGTAGTTATCACCATATATTTCGTTTTGGAAGGATTATTGAACATATGATTCGAAGAGCACCAGGAACATATTTCATCCAGGCTCCCTTGAAGTTTCACTGCCACTCATTCAGTCCTGTCACCTGAGGTTAAAAGTGTAACATCATCAGCAAACATATCATATGTAACATTTTATCACAGATATGTAATGATAGACCCTTGATGAATAGGCAGAACAAAAGAGGACCTAAGACAGAACCTTGTGGCAAACCCATTTGTAAATGGCCACAAAAAGAAGCATGTCCATTGAAATAGACATACTGCTGTCGGTCTTTTAAGAATGATTGAAATAATTTCACCGTGTTACAACCATTGAGATATTAGGCTTGTTCCGGAGTTCAAAGCGCTGCATGAGCGCTTCATTTTGCAATTGAGTGCTCTTTGCCTCTTGTGAACACCTACAGATGTTGTGCAGCGCTTCACTTGCTTCACTTGTTAAAGGGGAGGTAAATCATCTGCGCCCCATGTTGTGTTGAGAGACGCTAAGAAAGTGTTTTCTTTGCCACAGACATCGTTTATGCACGTTTAAATGTATTCTGCGTGAATAAAGCCCACTACTGGGCCATCCTTACTTGCCATTACTCGCACATACAGAGCGCTTGGGGCAAATAAAGCCCGTTCCAGTCCCAAAATGATGTTTCTGAGGGTTATTTTACGCATCGACGGCCAGTGCGGGATCGAAGACGCCATTTTGAAAATCGTGTGAATCACCTCGGATCTGTGATGCACAGCGCTGCTCAGCGCTGAGTGAATCACGCCCAAAAATTGCTGTTCAGGAGTGAAACACGTGCAGCGCTGTGCAGCGCTTCGCAGCGCTGCGCCTGCTGAACAAGCCTATTGTGATAATTTTTCAATTAAAATGTCATGATGAACCATGTCAAATGCTTTCTTTAGATCAAGAAAGATGGAACCAATCAACTGTGACCTATGAATGGCACATAGCAAAGAATCAATCTATCGAATTAATGCTGTGTAGCAAGAATGTTTTCGCCGGAAACCCGATTGAAGAGAATACAGTAGATTATGTTTATCCAGATATGCCATCAAATGCTTGTGAACAGGCTTTTCAAGAGGCTTTGATAGTATAGAAAGTATTGAAATGGGTCTAAAATCATCAATATTCAAAGAGGTCTTCATTTTTTTGTAAAGGAATAACTTTCGCTATTTTTCATTCATCAGGGAACGTGTGATTGATGATACACAAATATATATATATGAGTGAGAGATTCAATAATATGTGGAATATAAATTTTCAAAAAGAAGGTGTTCATACCATCATGTCCAACTGATTTCTTATTCATCTTATCAAGAAACATGCCAACTTCATGAATGCCAAGAAGTGGTATCTCAAATTCTTTAGACTCTGACAATCTTCCTTTGCAAAAATCGCTCAAAATCAATTCTCCGGAAAGGTTACTTTGCACATTGACAGTCTGTAATACTTTTTGGGCCACAGAAAGAAAGTGAGCATTGCATTCATCAACGTTAACTGTTAAAGATACTACAGCAGATTTAACTTTGTTTCGATTAGTAAAGGTATTGATGGCTTTCCACACCGAAGCCGTATCCTCATTATCTTTTATAATCCTTTGAAAATATTCATTTTTAGCTTTTCTTACCAGACTCTTAACAAAATTACGCTGTTTTTTTGTAAGCTGGGAAATCTCCATTTTTTTCTTAATCGATCTCTCACACCCATTGCTAACATTACATCCTTTGTCACCCATGGTGGAAGCGTTGGATGACATACACGTTTCTTTTTCATAGGAGCATGTTCGTCAATAACTGACAGGAAAAGACTATACCAAAGTTTCAGTGCATTGTTAGGGTTCGCAACATTAACTACACTATAAAATGGAGTATTCTGTAAAGCTAAGCAGAACGCGTCTATATTAAATTTATTGAAAGACCTATAATGTATGTAGGCGTGGTGATCTTTCCTAGACTTGGGAGTTCTGGAATGTAGAGAGCATACTATTGGATAGTGATCACTAATACCTACATTGGGGCTTGTTCAGGAGGCGCAGCGATTCGAAGCGCTACTCAGCGCTGCATGTGATTCACTCCTGAACGGCAATTTTGGGGCGTGATTCACTCAGCGCTGAGCAGCGCTGTGAATCATCAATCCGACGTGATGCAGGCGATTTTGCATCATTTTCAAAATGGCGTCTTCGATCCCGCACTGGCCGTCGATGCGTAAAATAACCCTCAGAAACATCATGTTGGGACTGGAACGGGCTTTATTTGCCCCAAGCGCCCTGTATGCGCGAGTAATGGCAAGTAAGGATGACACAGTAGTGGACTTTATTCATGCAAATACATTTAAACGTGCATAAACGATGTCTGTGGCAAAGAAAACACTTTCTTCGCGTCTACCAACACAACATTGGGCGCAGAAGATTTACCTCCCCTTTAACAAGTGAAGCGCTGCACTACATCTTAGGTGTTCAGGAGAGGCAAAGAGCGCTCAATTGCCAACATGAAGCGCTCATGCAGCGCGTTGTACTCCTGAACAAGCCTTGGGTGACAATACATCTTTAACAATGCGAATGTTTGGTAAATAGATGATCTATCAAAGTTGATGTCGACTGTGTGACTCTTGTTGCAGTTTGAACTAATTGTGTGAGACCAAAGACAGCAATGGTAGAATCCCATGCACAATTGTTTTTGAAATAATTAGTATTGAAATCGCCCAACAGAACCACATTCTTTTTGAAGGCACACACTTTGTCCATCATTTTTACAATATACACCATGGATACTGGGAAGATCCCACGGACACCACAACTTTCATTCTTGTTGGCACGTCTAGACGTTAACCAACAGGTGCATCAATCGATGTTCACCTATACATTCATGCACAATCATTCACACCAGACAAAGTGACAAGACAGGGTAGCAGCAATGTTTTTCTTTGATCAACATGATTTAACTTTTCCCCCCCATCTCTTCCGCCCCTGGGATTGAACCACGGCACAGCGCCTCGCTACAAAGCTACAAAGTGTAGATGGTCCAGTATGCTAAGGCGTTGGGCTTTGTAGCGAGACACTGTGCCATCATTTTTACAAATTCATCATACCAACAGTAGGTAGATGCAGGATTTCTGTTGAGAAATGCCAACATAACAGATGAGTGCAAATTACTTTTCACCTTAAGCCATAAACATTCAACATTGAACGTTTCTAAGTCGGATCTACGATCTACACATTGTTTCATATCGCAACGAATATATGCGGCCATCCCGGTTTGCCTGAATGTTCTGCATCTCTTCTCTCAATATAGAAACCTGCAATAACAATCATATCGTTGCTTAAACTTAGATGTAGACGTGTTTCGCATAATCCAAAAATGTGCAACTTTTCTTTCTGAATAAATAAGTTGATGTCCACCACCTTATTATAAAAATGATAGACATTAATGTGTCCAACGCGCAGGTTGTGCTTTGTCATTGACTGTAGTACCAAAACGCATACCCACTCTCTCTCTCTCACACACACACACACACACACACACACACACACACACACACACACACACACACACACACACACACACACACACACACACACACACACACACACACACACACACACACACACACACACACACACACACACACACACACACACACACACACACACACACACACACACACACACACACACACACACACACACACACACACACACACACACACACACACACACACACACACATACACACACACACACACACACCACACACACACACACACACACACACACACACACACAAATGTTAATTCACTTTTCTAAGTGTAGTAAAGGGCAAGAGAAACCATAGAGGAAGATGTCAGTTCTATATTTCTAGTGATGTGGGTATTGCCACTGCGTACGGGGAGGGAAGAAGGGGACAAATGGATGTAAACGCTGGTATGGAGG
>JAWQFJ010011281.1:0-27500 GCA_034096865.1 Theodoxus fluviatilis
AAGATATTGATATCTTCCAAATTTGTGTATGATGCCATGGTAAGGGTTAATCCAACCTTGACATACAACCCAATCTACCACAGTGATGAGAGCACTAAGATATTGATATCTTCCAAATTTGTGTATGATGCCATGGTAAGGGTTAATCCCACCTTGACATACAACCCAATCTACCACAGTGATGAGAGCACTAAGATATTGATATCTTCCAAATTTGTGTATGATGCCATGGTAAGGGTTAATCCCACCTTGACATACAACCCAATCTACCACAGTGATGAGAGCACTAAGATATTGATATCTTCCAAATTTGTGTATGATGCCATGGTAAGGGTTAATCCAACCTTGACATACAACCCAATCTACCACAGTGATGAGAGCACTAAGATATTGATATCTTCCAAATTTGTGTATGATGCCATGGTAAGGGTTAATCCAACCTTGACATACAACCCAATCTACCACAGTGATGAGAGCACTAAGATATTGATATCTTCCAAATTTGTGTATGATGCCATGGTAAGGGTTAATCCAACCTTGACATACAACCCAATCTACCACAGTGATGAGAGCACTAAGATATTGATATCTTCCAAATTTGTGTATGATGCCATGGTAAGGGTTAATCCAACCTTGACATACAACCCAATCTACCACAGTGATGAGAGCACTAAGATATTGATATCTTCCAAATTTGTGTATGATGCCATGGTAAGGGTTAATCCAACCTTGACATACAACCCAATCTACCACAGTGATGAGAGCACTAAGATATTGATATCTTCCAAATTTGTGTATGATGCCATGGTAAGGGTTAATCCACCTTGACATACAACCCAATCTACCACAGTGATGAGAGCACTAAGATATTGATATCTTCCAAATTTGTGTATGATGCCATGGTAAGGGTTAATCCAACCTTGACATACAACCCAATCTACCACAGTGATGAGAGCACTAAGATATTGATATCTTCCAAATTTGTGTATGATGCCATGGTAAGGGTTAATCCAACCTTGACATACAACCCAATCTACCACAGTGATGAGAGCACTAAGATATTGATATCTTCCAAATTTGTGTATGATGCCATGGTAAGGGTTAATCCACCTTGACATACAACCCAATCTACCACAGTGATGAGAGCACTAAGATATTGATATCTTCCAAATTTGTGTATGATGCCATGGTAAGGGTTAATCCAACCTTGACATACAACCCAATCTACCACAGTGATGAGAGCACTAAGATATTGATATCTTCCAAATTTGTGTATGATGCCATGGTAAGGGTTAATCCAACCTTGACATACAACCCAATCTACCACAGTGATGAGAGCACTAAGATATTGATATCTTCCAAATTTGTGTATGATGCCATGGTAAGGGTTAATCCCACCTTGACATACAACCCAATCTACCACAGTGATGAGAGCACTAAGATATTGATATCTTCCAAATTTGTGTATGATGCCATGGTAAGGGTTAATCCAACCTTGACATACAACCCAATCTACCACAGTGATGAGAGCACTAAGATATTGATATCTTCCAAATTTGTGTATGATGCCATGGTAAGGGTTAATCCAACCTTGACATACAACCCAATCTACCACAGTGATGAGAGCACTAAGATATTGATATCTTCCAAATTTGTGTATGATGCCATGGTAAGGGTTAATCCAACCTTGACATACAACCCAATCTACCACAGTGATGAGAGCACTAAGATATTGATATCTTCCAAATTTGTGTATGATGCCATGGTAAGGGTTAATCCCACCTTGACATACAACCCAATCTACCACAGTGATGAGAGCACTAAGATATTGATATCTTCCAAATTTGTGTATGATGCCATGGTAAGGGTTAATCCCACCTTGACATACAACCCAATCTACCACAGTGATGAGAGCACTAAGATATTGATATCTTCCAAATTTGTGTATGATGCCATGGTAAGGGTTAATCCCACCTTGACATACAACCCAATCTACCACAGTGATGAGAGCACTAAGATATTGATATCTTCCAAATTTGTGTATGATGCCATGGTAAGGTTAATCCAACCTTGACATACAACCCAATCTACCACAGTGATGAGAGCACTAAGATATTGATATCTTCCAAATTTGTGTATGATGCCATGGTAAGGGTTAATCCAACCTTGACATACAACCCAATCTACCACAGTGATGAGAGCACTAAGATATTGATATCTTCCAAATTTGTGTATGATGCCATGGTAAGGGTTAATCCCACCTTGACATACAACCCAATCTACCACAGTGATGAGAGCACTAAGATATTGATATCTTCCAAATTTGTGTATGATGCCATGGTAAGGGTTAATCCCACCTTGACATACAACCCAATCTACCACAGTGATGAGAGCACTAAGATATTGATATCTTCCAAATTTGTGTATGATGCCATGGTAAGGGTTAATCCAACCTTGACATACAACCCAATCTACCACAGTGATGAGAGCACTAAGATATTGATATCTTCCAAATTTGTGTATGATGCCATGGTAAGGGTTAATCCCACCTTGACATACAACCCAATCTACCACAGTGATGAGAGCACTAAGATATTGATATCTTCCAAATTTGTGTATGATGCCATGGTAAGGGTTAATCCAACCTTGACATACAACCCAATCTACCACAGTGATGAGAGCACTAAGATATTGATATCTTCCAAATTTGTGTATGATGCCATGGTAAGGGTTAATCCAACCTTGACATACAACCCAATCTACCACAGTGATGAGAGCACTAAGATATTGATATCTTCCAAATTTGTGTATGATGCCATGGTAAGGGTTAATCCCACCTTGACATACAACCCAATCTACCACAGTGATGAGAGCACTAAGATATTGATATCTTCCAAATTTGTGTATGATGCCATGGTAAGGGTTAATCCAACCTTGACATACAACCCAATCTACCACAGTGATGAGAGCACTAAGATATTGATATCTTCCAAATTTGTGTATGATGCCATGGTAAGGGTTAATCCAACCTTGACATACAACCCAATCTACCACAGTGATGAGAGCACTAAGATATTGATATCTTCCAAATTTGTGTATGATGCCATGGTAAGGGTTAATCCAACCTTGACATACAACCCAATCTACCACAGTGATGAGAGCACTAAGATATTGATATCTTCCAAATTTGTGTATGATGCCATGGTAAGGGTTAATCCAACCTTGACATACAACCCAATCTACCACAGTGATGAGAGCACTAAGATATTGATATCTTCCAAATTTGTGTATGATGCCATGGTAAGGGTTAATCCAACCTTGACATACAACCCAATCTACCACAGTGATGAGAGCACTAAGATATTGATATCTTCCAAATTTGTGTATGATGCCATGGTAAGGGTTAATCCAACCTTGACATACAACCCAATCTACCACAGTGATGAGAGCACTAAGATATTGATATCTTCCAAATTTGTGTATGATGCCATGGTAAGGGTTAATCCCACCTTGACATACAACCCAATCTACCACAGTGATGAGAGCACTAAGATATTGATATCTTCCAAATTTGTGTATGATGCCATGGTAAGGGTTAATCCAACCTTGACATACAACCCAATCTACCACAGTGATGAGAGCACTAAGATATTGATATCTTCCAAATTTGTGTATGATGCCATGGTAAGGGTTAATCCAACCTTGACATACAACCCAATCTACCACAGTGATGAGAGCACTAAGATATTGATATCTTCCAAATTTGTGTATGATGCCATGGTAAGGGTTAATCCAACCTTGACATACAACCCAATCTACCACAGTGATGAGAGCACTAAGATATTGATATCTTCCAAATTTGTGTATGATGCCATGGTAAGGGTTAATCCAACCTTGACATACAACCCAATCTACCACAGTGATGAGAGCACTAAGATATTGATATCTTCCAAATTTGTGTATGATGCCATGGTAAGGGTTAATCCAACCTTGACATACAACCCAATCTACCACAGTGATGAGAGCACTAAGATATTGATATCTTCCAAATTTGTGTATGATGCCATGGTAAGGGTTAATCCAACCTTGACATACAACCCAATCTACCACAGTGATGAGAGCACTAAGATATTGATATCTTCCAAATTTGTGTATGATGCCATGGTAAGGGTTAATCCCACCTTGACATACAACCCAATCTACCACAGTGATGAGAGCACTAAGATATTGATATCTTCCAAATTTGTGTATGATGCCATGGTAAGGGTTAATCCCACCTTGACATACAACCCAATCTACCACAGTGATGAGAGCACTAAGATATTGATATCTTCCAAATTTGTGTATGATGCCATGGTAAGGGTTAATCCCACCTTGACATACAACCCAATCTACCACAGTGATGAGAGCACTAAGATATTGATATCTTCCAAATTTGTGTATGATGCCATGGTAAGGGTTAATCCCACCTTGACATACAACCCAATCTACCACAGTGATGAGAGCACTAAGATATTGATATCTTCCAAATTTGTGTATGATGCCATGGTAAGGGTTAATCCCACCTTGACATACAACCCAATCTACCACAGTGATGAGAGCACTAAGATATTGATATCTTCCAAATTTGTGTATGATGCCATGGTAAGGGTTAATCCCACCTTGACATACAACCCAATCTACCACAGTGATGAGAGCACTAAGATATTGATATCTTCCAAATTTGTGTATGATGCCATGGTAAGGGTTAATCCCACCTTGACATACAACCCAATCTACCACAGTGATGAGAGCACTAAGATATTGATATCTTCCAAATTTGTGTATGATGCCATGGTAAGGGTTAATCCCACCTTGACATACAACCCAATCTACCACAGTGATGAGAGCACTAAGATATTGATATCTTCCAAATTTGTGTATGATGCCATGGTAAGGGTTAATCCAACCTTGACATACAACCCAATCTACCACAGTGATGAGAGCACTAAGATATTGATATCTTCCAAATTTGTGTATGATGCCATGGTAAGGGTTATTCCAACCTTGACATACAACCCAATCTACCACAGTGAAGAGAGCACTAAGATATTGATATCTTCCAAATTTGTGTATGATGCCATGGTAAGGGTTATTCCAACCTTGACATACAACCCAATCTACCACAGTGATGAGAGCACTAAGATATTGATATCTTCCAAATTTGTGTATGATGCCATGGTAAGGGTTATTCCAACCTTGACATACAACCCAATCTACCAGTGATGAGAGCACTAAGATATTGATATCTTCCAAATTTGTGTATGATGCCATGGTATGGGTTATTTCAACCTTGACATACAACCCAATCTACCACAGTGATGAGAGCACTAAGATATTGATATCTTCCAAATTTGTGTATGATGCCATGGTAAGGGTTATTCCAACCTTGACATACAACCCAATCTACCACAGTGATGAGAGCACTAAGATATTCATATCTTTGACATCTGACAGCAATCGGCACATCAACCACTTCCATGGCTGGAACCATGTTTACCTTGCAAGTCTGTGCAATTACTTCCACTTAATTCGATGTTTGGTATGGGGCAATCAAATGCCACTACAGGCACTGTATTTTCATGGTTGCTAGGCAGGGCAAGTGGCACACTCTTGTGTGAAGCAGTCAGAGCAAGTCTTGAGATGCTCTAGCTGCTGCGCGACCTTGAAAGGAAGATGACCTCTGCTACGGGGTGAGAGGTCACTGTAGGAATGCAGGGAACGTTGACCCCAATGCTTTTATGAAGTGGTCTCTTCCATCAAGAGGGATGAAACTGAATGTGAAATCATTTTGAGGTTCCATGTATCCAAAGAAGGCCTCCAAAAACATCTATTTCTCAAATTATCATATGCTTTTTAATTCATTAAAAAAATCGAGACTACTTGACCTGCTGTGGCTTAAGGGGAGACACGGCAGTGGAAATTGATAATTTGGGTTTACTTTGTCGATTTTGAAAACTTGCCGATTTTGCACTCTGTGACCTCTCTACATATGGACCCGATGTTGCTTTAGTGTGAAAACGAACTCTTTATGGGCTAAATTCAGCAATAAAACATACCACCCACCTATCAAACGAGTCTTCTTGTGCAATATTTCGTCAAAATTTGCAATGTTTGGGTCTTGGCAACGGGCCTAAATTTTGAATGAACCCTTGCAAGTTAGGTATCGCTGGAAAGCGGCACATTTCGTCTACAAATTGCAAGGGACGTAACTCTTCTAGACTTCTTCTCCATAGAGCTACATGGCAGCAACGAAGAGGTAGATTGTATGAGATCTGGTCAGCTGACGCGAATGGACCAATCGGAGAGCTGGAATCGCTACCACAATGCAATGCGGCTTAGAGACAAAATGGCTTCCACATGCGCTGTTGCATTGTCAGTTTAAATACATTTTGCCATGCCTGGACGAAAATCGCACACTGTAGGTGCTTTTAAACTCACGAAAAGCAAGAAAAGAAAGGAACAACTGTCAGCTGCACGAGCTGTGAAGGGAAGAAAGCCTTGTGATGTGGAATCGACGTCAGCCACGTGTGCGAACGCACTATCAGCGACTGCTACATCGTCATCGGCGGAACCAGTCCCATCTACATCGGCTGCTGAACCACTGGCGTCAAGTTCCAGCTACAGCACACCAGCCCCCTCTACATCTGCTGATGATCCGGCACCATCCTCATCGCGATTGAAATTGGAGAGATTTCGAGAGGAGTATGACATGCCCAGTGCAGCCGACCGAGTGTGGATTCTGACAGAGATCGGTCAGCTCAATGAACTCATTTCGGATGCAGTGTGTCCAAAGTGCTTCGAGAATCGTCTTTCAGTACGAGCTGGCACCCCTCTTGGATTTTCTCGGGAGATGACTATGATTTGTGGACGATGTAGAGAGGTAAGAAAATGATTTCTTCACCTCGCATTGAAAAGAGGCAGGAGAAGAACGTGGGGTTTGAGGTGAACAGGCGTGCTGTGCTGCATTCCCATGAAATTGGTGGTGGGTATGCTGCCTTGCGAAAGTTTTGCACAGTTTTCGGTATGCCTCTTCTCCATGGCAAAACTTTTTCCAGCATTGACAGGAGAGTCTGTGATGCTCTTGCTGCATCAAGGGAAGCCACACTGAACATGACAGTGGACTTTGTGAAATGGCATACAGAGAGACCCATCATTCTGGCCAACACTCAGCAGAGGAGTTCAGTGAGGAAGACAGTGAGGATGACACAGCATGGGATGAAGATGATGGGATACCATGAATGATAGATCTATAGATGTGTTGTTCGATGGTACATGGCAGAAACGAGGATTCACATCTCACAATGGTGTGGGCGTTGTGATTGATGTCCTCACAGGGTATGCTGTAGACTTCGAGGTGCTGTCAACATACTGCCACGTGTGCACCATGAACAAAGAAAAACTGAGGAAGATGACTGCAGCTGAGAGATGCAGGGGTGATGCAGAGTTTGAACATTGCTGCAAATGAGGTGACCCTGCTTCTGCTGCAGAAAGAAGATGCCAAGAGGAAGAGGAAGGCAGATAAAGCTGCAACTCTAGCTTTCCTAAACAAAAGACGTTCATACCGTGTTGAGCATCTGCATGACATTGCTGCTCAGGAGGATGAAGAGGGACCAATCTATGGCCCAGGCATGCTGGAAGACTCATAGAAGGTGACTGGGAAGCAGAAATTGGCTGTAAATTTGACTGAAAGTCCTTTTTCTGTGACATGGAACATTCCAAAAACTTTGTCGGCTGATTTCTCGGATTGTTGATTTTTCACGATGGTAGCTTCATGTAGAAATCGATAGAAAGTTGTGTGTTTGTGCTAGTCACTTTCTGTTTTTTTCATTTTGTAGACAGATGAGTAGTCTGTGATATTACAATGAGAATTTTATAGAAAAACATTTGGTAAATTTTGCATTTGCTGAAGATTTAAAAAAATTCAAGCCTTACACAAACAGAAAACATATAGTTAAAATTTTAGGTTGTAGAGTTTTTTTTTAACAAGATAGACAAGATGTCTTCATGTAATCTCATGAGCAACATTATTATATGCAAATTAAAATTTGTTTGAAGTTGATATGTAGTTTCTTGATTTTTTAACTGATTTCTTTAAAAATACATATTTTCCCCCATTTCCGTCATAAAACTATCATTATCCTCATAAGTACACCAGATACAGCCTTTATTTTATTTTTTTTTGTTTATTCCAAATGAACTAAATCAAAAATCAGCATCAAAATTGGAGAGAAAAAAATTGGTAAAAAATTTGTTCTGTAGCTGCCAGGTCTCCCCTTAATATGTCAGCAGTGGTCACTGCTCAACAACAGAACAATGGAAATGTACAGAAGTGAAATAGCGAATGTCAATTGGTGTGACACAAACTGACAAGGAAATGGAAATAATCTACCAGACTGCTGGCCAAAGTTTGAGACCAATGCATTATCAAAATACAAAGGAATATAAAAACATGGCACACTTTAAAAACCTGGGAATAAGGTTTTAGTGGTGGTGACATGAGATTGAATGATGTGGTGGCAGGGGTTGTGGTTATGATGGTGGTGGTGGTGGTAATGGTCATGGTGGTGGTGGTGATGGTGATAGTGGTAACTGGTGGTGTTGGTATAGGTGGTGACAGTGATTGTGGTGGTTATAACAGTGGTGGTAATGGTGGTGGTAGTGGTGGTGACTGGTAGTGGTGGTGATGGTGGTAGTGGTAATAGTGGCGGTGGTGGTGGTATAGGTGGTGACTGGTAGTGGTGGCGATGGTGGTGGTTGTGTTACAGTGGTGGTAATGGTGGTGACTGGTGATGGTGTTAGTGGTAATAGTGGTGGTAGTGGTATAGGTGGTGACTGGTAGTGGTGGTGGTTGTAACAGTGGTGGTAATGGTGGTGGTAGTGGTGGTGACTGGTAGTGATGGTGGTAGTCGTGGTGGTATAGGTGGTGACTGGTAGTGGTGGTAGTGGTAACCAGTGGTGGTGGTGGTATAGGTGGTGACAGTGATGATGGTGGAAGTGGTGACAGTGGTGGTGGAAGTGGTGACAGTGGTGGTGGTAATGGTGGACATGGTGACAGTGGTTGTGGTGGCAATGGTAATGGTGGTGGTGACAGCAGTAGTGGTGTTAGTGGTGGTGGCGACAGTGGTAGTGGTGGTGGTGACAGTGGTAGTGGTGGTGGCGACAGTGGTAGTGGTGGTGGTGACAGTGGTAGTGGTGGTGGCGACAGTGGTAGTGGTGGTGGTGACAGTGGTAGTGGTGGTGATTGTAGTGGTGACAGTGGTAGTGGTGGTGGCGACAGTGGTAGTGGTGGTGGTGACATTGGTGGTGATAGTGGTGACAGTGATTGGGGTATATAACAGTTTTTGTGTGTCTTCCTGTAAGAGAGGTTATTTTTTTCCTTGTAGCACCTGATGAGGACTTTTTCAGGGATGGTAAACAACAAACTGCATATTTTCCCATCTTCCCCACCCTATGAGCTCTCAGGGAATTAACAACGTAAGGCATTTAATAAAAAGCATTTTGGTTTGTCGCGCGCTGCTTGACAAGATTAAGAATAGAAGGGATAGGGTAGGTTTAAAATTAAACTCAGTTACTATGGGCTAAGAGTTCAGGGGGGTTGGTGACCATTCAAAGGGGGGTAGGAGTTAGGCACGTGGAAGTTTTGCTGATCGTGGAATTCCCATGATGCATTGGGGTTTTGAGGCGTCACGTGGCTTTTCGCGCCGAGGCGACGCGACCGTTAGCGTCATTCCTTTCTCGTCTGGGGAGACGGTTGGATGTGGTGGAGCGACGGTCCTGGGGTGCGCGGCTCGCATGGCCAGAGAGGTCGCCACCACAGAGGTTTTGACCACGGGGTCCTAACCGGGTTGGTTCTTGCGAGAGTTGCTACGCGGCCTGCTGAGGCTACTTTTCCCTTTTCCTCTTCTTCTTTCCCTTCCCCTTGCGGGGTTTTCTTCCCCTCCCTACTTTGGTACCCTCGGGTGACTCGGGAGGCTGATTGTCCTGTCTGCGCGGGAAGGCGGACAAGTGGTGGAGCAACGCTGGAGAGAGCGAGACTGGGAGCATGGTCGTCGGCTAGACCACTGCCCACGGGAGGACGAGTACCACGACGCGGGTCGTGGGGTGGAGCGACGTTGGAAGGAGCAAGGCTTGGGGACGGGCGTCCACCAGCCTTCTGTCTACGGGAGACGGGGTCATCGTGGCACGGGTCACGAGTGGAACAACGGTGGAAGGAGCGAGCTGGAGACACAGGCGTCTGCCAGTCCTCTGTCTCTGGGATACGGGGTCTACACGGCACGGGTCGCCGTGGGAGTCGTCGGTTGGAGGGAGCGGCTGTGGGAGTACAGCTCGCTGCGGGTCTACGGTCTACGTGGAGGGGACCCTGGACGCGGGTCACCGTTGGTTGGTGTTTGGACTTTGTGGAAAGGAAGGTTCGGTCGAGGTCGGGTAGGTGATTTGAATCTTTCTATCCTTCTAGTCAGTTCTCGAATCGTGTCGTCGCCGTAATAACGGTAACGAACAGTCAGAAGTGTTTTGACATTGTCTCAGCTAGTACTGCGTCATCGTCGTTGTCGCAGTGTGAACTTTCTAGAAGCCGCTGACTTTGTCTGCTTATGTTGTGTCACCGCCGTGATAGCAGGACAGTACCTTTTAGGAGTTGTGACGTCACTCCTTTCGTCAGCTACCGCGGGGGAGCGGTGAGATCTATCGAGTGAAGGTTTTAGAGTGGTTTGAGTGACGCCATGGGGGCGGCATTTCTCCTTTTGAAGGGCGGAAGAGTCAGGATTCTTTCATTCTGATGGGACAGAAAGTGACACACACATAGACATACAAGAGAGAGGCAGACAGACGCAGACACAGACAGAGACAGACAAAGACATAAATAGATGGGTAAAAACAGAGACACAGACATAGACGTACATAGAGAGGCAGACAGAGACACAGACACAGACATAGACATACATAGAGAGGCAGACAGAGACATAGACATACATAGAGGGGCAGACAGAGACAGACACAGACATAGACATACATAGAGAGGCAGACAGAGACATAGACATACATAGAGAGGCAGACAGAGACATAGACATACATAGAGAGGCAGACAGACACAGAGACAGACATAGACATACATAGAGGTGCAGACAGAGACAGAGACACACACATAGACGTACATAGAGAGGCAGACAGACACAGACATAGACATACATAGAGAGGCAGACAGAGACACAGACATAGACATACATAAAGGGGCAGACAGAGACAGAGACCCACACATATACATACATAGAGAGACAGACAGAGACACAGACATAGACATACATAAAGGGGCAGACAGAGACAGAGACACACACATATACATACATAGAGAGGCAGAGAGAGACAGACAGAGACACAGACATAGACATACATAGACGGGCAGACAGAGACAGACACATACATAGACATACTTAGAGGGGCAGACACAGACAGGGACACAGACATAGATATACATAGAGGGACAGACACAGACAGGGACACAGACATAGATATACACAGAGAGGCAGACAGAGACACAGACATACACATACATAGAAGGGCAGACACAGACAGAGACACAGACACAGATATAGACATACACAGAGAGGCAGACAGAGACACAGACATAGACATACATAGAGGGGCAGACACAGACAGGGACATAGACAGAGACACAGACACAGACATACACAAACATAGAAGGGCAGACACAGACAGAGACACATACATAGACATACATAGAAGGGCAGACACAGACAGAGACACAGACACAGATATAGACATACACAGAGAGGCAGACAGAGACACAGACATACACATACATAGAAGGGCAGACACAGACAGAGACACAGACATAGACATACATAGAGTGGCAGACACATACATAGAGGGGCAGACAGAGACAGAGACACAGACATAGACATACATAGAGAGGCAGACACAGACAGGGACATAGAGACACAGACATACACATACATAGAAGGGCAGACACAGACAGAGACACAGACATAGATATACACAGAGAGGCAGACACAGACAGAGACACAGACATAGATATACACAGAGAGGCAGACAGAGACACAGACATAGATATAGACATACATAGAGGGGCAGACAGAGACAGGGACATAGACACAGACACAGACATAGACATACATAGAAGGGCAGACACAGACAGAGACACAGACATAGATATACACAGAGAGGCAGACAGAGACACAGACATACACATACATAGAAGGGCAGACACAGACAGAGACACAGACATAGACATACATAGAGGGACAGACAGAGACACAGACATAGACATACATAGAGTGGCAGACACATACATAGAGGGGCAGACAAAGACAGAGACACAGACATAGACATACATAGAGAGGCAGACACAAACAATGACAAAGACAGAGACACAGACATAGACATACATAGAGTGGCAGACACATACATAGAGGGGCAGACAAAGACAGAGACACAGACATAGACATACATAGAGGGACAGACAGAGACACAGACATAGACATACATAGAGTGGCAGACACATACATAGAGGGGCAGACAAAGACAGAGACACAGACATAGACATACATAGAAGTGCAGACACAGACATAGACATACATAGAGGGGCAGACACAGACAGAGACACAGACATAGACATACATAGAGGGGCAGACACAGACAGAGACACAGACATAGACATACATAGAGGGGCAGACACAGACAGACACAGACATAGACATACATAGAGGGGCAGACACAGACAGAGACACAGACATAGACATACATAGAGGGCAGACACAGACAGAGACACAGACATAGACATACATAGAAGGGCAGACACAGACAGGGACACAGACATAGACATACATAGAGGGCAGACACAGACAGAGACACAGACATAGACATACATAGAGGGCAGACACAGACAGGGACACAGACATAGACATACATAGAAGGGCAGACACAGACAGAGACACAGACATAGATATACACAGAGAGGCAGACAGAGACACAGACATACACATACATAGAGGGGCAGGCACAGACATAGACATACATAGAGGGGCAGACACAGACAGGGACACAGACATAGACATACATAGAGGGGCAGACACAGACAGAGACACAGACATAGACATACATAGAGGGCAGACACAGACAGAGACACAGACATAGACATACATAGAGGGGCAGACACAGACAGGGACACACACATAGACAAACATAGAGGGCAGACACAGACAGTATCACAGACATAGACATACATAGAGGGGCAGACACAGACAGAGACACAGACATAGACATACATAGAGGGGCAGACACAGACAGAGACACAGACATAGACATACATAGAGGGGCAGACACAGACAGAGACACAGACATAGATATACATAGAGGGGCAGACACAGACAGAGACACAGACATAGAAGGGCAGACACAGAGACACAGACATAGAAGGGCAGACACAAACAGAGACACATACATAGACATACATAGAGGGGCAGACACAGACAGAGACACAGACATAGACATACATAGAGGGGCAGACACAGACATAGACATACATAGAGGGGCAGACACAGACAGAGACACATACATAGAGGGGCAGACACAGACATAGACATACATAGAGGGGCAGACACAGACAGACACAGACATAGACATACATAGAGGGGCAGACAGACAGAGACAGGCACAGACATAGACATACATAGAGGGGCAGACACAGACAGGGACACAGACATAGACATACATAGAGGGGCAGACACAGACATAGACATACATAGAGGGGCAGACACAGACAGAGACACAGACATAGACATACATAGAGGGACAGACACAGACAGAGACACAGACATAGACATACATAGAGGGCATACACAGACAGGGACACAGACATAGACATACATAGAGGGCAGACACAGACAGAGACACAGACATAGACATACATAGAGGGCAGACACAGACAGAGACACAGACATATACATACATAGAGGGCAGACACAGACAGGGACACAGACAGAGACACAGACATAGACATACATAGAGGGCAGACACAGACGACACAGACATAGACATACATAGAGGGGCAGACACAGACAGAGACACAGACATAGACATACATAGAGGGCAGACACAGACAGAGACACAGACATAGACATACATAGAGGGCAGACACAGACAGAGACACAGACATAGACATACATAGAGGGCAGACACAGACAGAGACACAGACATAGACATACATAGAGGGCAGACACAGACAGAGACACAGACATAGACATACATAGAGGGGCAGACACAGACAGAGACACAGACATAGACATACATAGAGGGCAGACACAGACATAGATATACACAGAGAGGCAGACAGAGACACAGACATACACATACATAGAAGGGCAGACACAGACAGGGACACAGACACAGATATAGACATACATAGAGGAGCAGACACAGACACAGACATAGACATACATAGAGGGGCAGACACAGACAGAGACACAGACATAGACATACATAGAGGGCAGACACAGACAGAGACACAGACATAGACATACATAGAGGGGCAGACACAGACAGAGACACACACATATACATACATAGAGAGACAGACACAGACAGAGACACAGACATAGACATACATAGAGAGACAGACAGAGACACAGACATAGACATACATATAGAGGCAGACACAGAGACACAGACATAGACATACATAGAGGGGCAGGCACAGACAGAGACACAGACATAGATATACATAGAGGGGCAGACACAGAGACACATACATAGAGGGGCAGACACAGACAGACACAGACATAGACATACATAGAGAGGCAGACACAGAGACACAGACATAGATATACATAGAGGGGCACACACAGACAGAGACACAGACATAGATATACACAGAGAGGCAGACAGAGACACAGACATACACATACATAGAAGGGCAGACACAGACACAGACACAGACACAGATATAGACATACATAGAGGGGCAGACCCAGACATAGACATACATAGAGGGGTAAACACAGACTGAGACACAGACATAGACATACATAGAGAGGCAGACAGAGACGGACAGAGACACACACATAGACATACATAGAGGGGCAGACAGAGACACACACATATACATACATAGAGAGACAGACACAGACATAGACATACATAGAGAGACAGACACAGACAGAGACACACACATAGACATACATAGAGAAGCAGACAGAGACAGACAGACACACACATATACATACATAGAGAGACAGACACAGACAGAGACACAGACATAGACATACATAGAGAGACAGACACAGACAGAGACACAGACATAAACATACATAGAGAGACAGACACAGACAGAGACACAGACATAGACATTGTCATGAATAGAGAGCTTTTGCTTAAGTTAGTTCAATGTACACATTTGCCCATCAATCGTGATTTCCAAATCCCCTGTAATTCACGACTTTTAGGTGTGGAGATGTGATGAATGAAGATATTTTAGTTGTAAGTTAGTTAAATGAATAGTTTATGAGCCAGCCAGTTCTCAAAGCTAGCCTTTAGATAAGCCAGCCAGCAGTTATGAAATTGTGCTAAGGTGGGAAGATTTGAAAAGGACAAAGGAAATGTGGACGTTCTATTGCGTATAGCCTGTGCTAAAAATAGGACTGGTCAGTGGGGGAAACAAAAGACCCAGTCTCGTGACACCGACCTCGTGATGCAGGTCGCGTGATCAACATCTCGTGACCAGAGCAGACAAAAGAATTCACCTTGTAAACAAGGTCCCATGACCAGGAGTCTCGTGACCAAGGCAAGATGGCGTCTGGAGAGCGATTGGTCAGTACAGGACACTGACCGCAGCTATAAATGCTTCCACAACTCTCCCTCACTCTCTTCTCACCGACTCCCCATCGCCGCACCTGGAGGTGTGACGTGAAGCCCCGGAGGTCAACCAGATGGGACGGGATGCAACCCCGTCGCCTAACCGAGAGAGCATCAGGCAGCCATGCCTGATTA
Source organism: Theodoxus fluviatilis (assembly GCA_034096865.1). Lineage (NCBI taxonomy): Eukaryota > Metazoa > Mollusca > Gastropoda > Cycloneritida > Neritidae > Theodoxus > Theodoxus fluviatilis. The sequence goes on from JAWQFJ010011281.1 coordinate 16,066, forward strand.
GACCTGACCGCGTCCTGGCCGACGCCTGACCCTGTTCAAGCCTCAACGCCCGACCCACGCAAATCGACACGATGATGCAACAGCCCACCAGAGACCAGGCCGGCCTGCCCACGCCTCGCCTGACCTACTCCGAGTTTCAGCTTGGAGGGGAGATGATTGATGGAACCCTCCCTTCCGCCCATACCACGCTTCAACGAGTCCTGACCAGACTATGTATCACACAACCCTAGTGACCCCACCGTTCTTCACCCTATAAGAAAGACACTACGTTCAACGGCGATCAGCGGAAACTGACGCAATCAGATAAGTGTTATAACTCAAAGGCTGGCTGGCTAAACCTTATATTTTGATGCCTTAAATTAGTCCTAGTAAGAATTATCATTTCACCTGTATTATTAAAAGTCATCTTTAAAGTCAAATTCACACTTTCTTCTCTGTGCTGTCTTGTTTACTCTTGATTGCATGGAATGCAAGTGAATGTTATAGAACGGCAAGTAAAACCCCTAGACAGATCTCTCTTGAATGAGAGATGAAGAGCCCCGTTCATAACAACATACATACAGAGACACAGACACAGATATAAACATACATAGAGAGACAGACACAGACAGAGACACAGACATAACATACATAGAGAGACAGACACAGACATAAACATACATAGAGAGACAGACACAGACAGAGACACAGACATAGACATACATAAAGGGGCAGGCACAGAGACACAGAGACACATACATAGAGGGGCAGACACAGAGACACACACATAGACATACATAGAGAAGCAGACAGAGACACAGACACAGACAGACACAGACATAGACATACATAGAGGGGCAGACACAGACAGAGACACACACATAGACATACATAGAGAAGCAGACAGAGACACAGACAGAGACACAGAGACACATACATAGAGGGGCAGACACAGAGACACACACATAGACATACATAGAGAAGCAGACAGAGACACAGACACAGACATACATAGAGAGGCAGACACAGACAGACACAGACATAGACATACATATAGAGGCAGACACAGACAGGGACACAGACATAGACATACATAGAGAGGCAGACACAGACATAGACAGGGACACAGTCATACATAGAGGGGCAGACACAGACAGAGACACAGACATAGACATACATAGAGAGGCAGACACAGACAGGGACACAGACACAGACATTCACAGAGAGGCAGAGACATAGACACAGACATACATAGAGGGGCAGAGACAGACATAGACATACATAGAGGGACAGGCACAGACAGAGACACAGACATAGACATACACAGAGAGGCAGACAGAGACACAGACACAGACATAGACATACACAGAGGGGCAGACACAGACAGAGACACAGACATAGACATACATAGAGGGGCAGACAGAGACACAGACATAGACATACATAGAGCGGCAGGCACAGACAGAGACACATACATAAATATACATAGAGGGACAGACACAGACAGAGACACAAACATAGACATACATAGAGGGGCAGACACAGACAGAGACACAGACATAGACATAGACATAGATATACATAGAGGGGCAGACAGAGATAGACGGGCATAGAGAGTCAGGCACAGACAGGGACACAGACATAGGTAGGCATAAAGGGGGAGACACAGTTTGGGAGGCAGACATAGGCAGGCATAAAGGGGCAGACACAGACCTAGACATACATAGAGGGGCAGACACAGACAGAGACACAGAAATGCTAGTGGAACTTGCATCGCATCCACAAACACAAAAGCTTGCACTCACTCACACAAATAAGTCAAAACCTTTGCTCCTTAAGATGACGGGAGAGATGGTTTGGGAATGAGGGGAGGGGGGCGGTGTAGAGGGGGCTGGGGGAGAGAGGGGGAGAGGGAAAGTTGAACAATGGAGGGAAGCCTCGTTGCAACGTCAGCAAACTAAAAGGATGCTGGGGCTTGTCTGCATCCAACAGTACTTCCCCATCTCCAGTCAGGAAACTGCTCATTGACTCAATCTTCACTCAAGTGCATTTCTTCATCCGAACGCAATTGTGATGAGATACAATCGGAGTATGTGCCTGGGAACATCTTCAACATTTTGACGACGTGTTACTCCATGCAGTCTTATCATTGTGTCTTTTTGCTGTTTTCTGTTCCCACTTAGTGTATTATCTCTTATTTTTACTCTCTATAATATTGAAGCTGAAATTGTTTTACTTGTGAAATAAACACATTTTAATAGATAAAGAACTGGTTGAAACATTTCTGGAAAATGTATTTAGAAAAGGAAATAATACATGTCTATTGTGTGAGGAAACGTTACAGAGAGTATTTGTCCTGCACTGTGCAAAGCAGTCAGTTCTGTAGAGCGACCACGTCGCCGAGGAGTGGCTGTAATGTGAACTTGTGCTGAAGTCAGACAGCATGAAACTATTTGGTAGAGACAAAGTACACGCATGACGTCACCCGTGACGTCGTCCACACCTGCTTGTTGCCAATGGACGTTACCCTGCGTTCCGTTGCACTCTGCTTCATCTCTGTTACAAAGTATCTAGCTGAGGAATATTGATTTTTTTTATAACCTAAAAAGCGCATTATCATGAAAAGTGTAGGGTTTTGAGACTATATTTGAATACATGAATCTTCATCTTGATTTCACATTCAATTTTATCCCTCTTGATCGAAGAAACGATTTAATAAAAGCATTAGGGTCGATTATCATTGATACACGATCTTTGGTGACTTTTCATCCAGTGGCAGAGGTCAACTTCCTGTCAAGGTCGCGCAGTAGAAGGAGCGTCTAAGAAAACGCTCTAACTGCTTCACCCTAGAGTGCGCCACTTCCTGTGCCTAGCAACAATGAAACTACAGAGACCGTAGTCGCATTTGATTGGCTCATACTAAACATTAAATTACATGGAAATCACTCCACGGACATGCACGGTAAACATGCTTCGAGCCACGGAATTTACAGCCATGGAAGTGGCAGACGTGAGGATGACTTTCAAATTTCAAAGAAATGAATGTTGTAGTGCACTCGTCATCGAGACAGAGTGGATTGTATATCATGGTTTGATATATGCAGGAAATGTCAGCATTTATACTTGTGCCTGGTACGAAGTAGCAGACGATACGCTTTGGGATTCCCTTGACCTTTATTTATGTCAGGTGATGGTTACCTCCCTTTTGTTTTCAACGACAATCGACTCTAATGCTTTTATTAAGTCGTCTCTTTGATGAAGAGGGATAAAATTTGAATGTGAAATCATTGTGAGGATTCATGTATTCAAGGAGGGCCTCAAAAACGTCTACTTTTAATGATAATGTGCTTTTTACGTAATTAAAGAAACAACCAATCGAAACTCCTGAGCCTGTCACATTGTGGCAGAGATGAAGCTGAGTGCAACAGAACGCAGAGCGATTCACGGCAGCCATATTGGCAACTCAGAACGAGGCGAGCACATCATAACGAAAGGCTGCCAGCACTAGACTCTGCTGTGTGCCTATGTGCACGAATGATGCAAGGTACGAATCGGGTCGGTTTTTAACCGTTTCATTCTCTTCCAATGGATAACAATATACAGACATCCTGGATAAGGAAGATTCTCTTCCAATGGATAACAATATACAGACATCCTGGATAAGGAAGATTCGGCGCGATGTCCATCCAAACATCAAGGCGCATATACGAGATATACACGCACAACATACACGTATTCAGTGATTCACAAATTGGTGTTCGACGCTTGCTTTAACAGGTGGTTCTGTCGTCCCAAGGAGCTTTGTTGACAGATGCACACCTAGAGTATTTGAATTGTATATCTATGTAGGTATATATGCTTTACAGAGACATCATGTCTTGATGTATTAAAAAATCCGTAAACTTGTAAACTTCAACTCATCATTGCATACTCGTACTTTGTGACGTCTACATTTGCTCGCGCGCGCGCACACACACACACACACACACACAAACACGCACACACGCACGCTTGCACACACGCACGCATGCACACACACACACACACACACACACACACACCACACACACGACACACACACACACATAGTTCCCATGTATTAAATAAATGAATGGATGGAGTTGGCAGTCAAGAACTAGTTATTCTAAGAGCACGTTAAGTCACAAGTTCCCTAGTTATTTGTCTCTTATGAAACACATAGGGAGACGGTTGTGTTCTCGTTGACAACTCATGCTAATCCGACTGAAAGGGAAAATTGCTCATAGCGTAGCCGTCATGTGACCAGGGAAAGCCATGAAGTACAATTCTTAGCTTGCAGCAAAAATGTTACCGAGTCTACCTCGCAAGTATCGTAGCTTTGCGCTGAATTCACATCGCATTTATAAGCTGTTTCCGTAACTGATCGTTTCTTGACAGCGATCGAAAGGCCTATCCTCTGGGTGCCTGTAGACAGCGGTGTTTGGACAAAGGGAAAAGTCCCAGCATTCTCTCTGTTTCCTGGGATTGCCGTCTTGTCACGAGTGTGTGAATCATGAATGCCTGGGTTTCCCTCCATTGTTCGGCCGTCACGTACTCCCACTTCATGTTGACGTAAACGCCCGATTTCTCTATAAGTAGCCCCCACCCCCACCCACACATTAATTCCTTTTTTCTCTCCATTACACAACCATTATTTTACCAAATGCTCGTGTATGTAATAAAGTAGCGGTTTTCTAAATAGAGGATGAATGATCAATGCATGTAAAAAAACATAATACGCGTGAGACAACGATGCGAAGACAGCGTTGTTTCAGCTTTGCCGCACTGAAGTGCCTCCATTCAGAAGACACGGACACTGATGCGCTCTGCCCAGAGGACAGCGACTGGTGTCAAGAGGTCAACACGTGTTCAGCAATGAGCTCTCGTGGCGGGCGCCTGCGTGGGCACGGTCAGGCCGGAGGGAGCGTTGGGCTTGGCGAGAGCTCATCGTGAGCGCTCTCCTCTGAACACTGTTGCTACCTGTTGCTACCTGTTGCTACCTGTTGCTACCTGTTGCTACCAGTCGCTTTGCTCTGAGCAACACGCAACAGCTGAAGACGAGCACTGTCTCTCTGAACGACAGTTCGCAGGCGACTGTTGCACGCATCAGAACGATGTGTTTCGAATTCATCTTAAGTGGAAGGAAGTGGGAGGATGGTGGGGTGGGGTGGGGGTTGAGGTGAGAGTTGGGGTGGTGGATAGGGGGTGAGAGGTGGGGGTGTGTGGTGGGGAGCCTGCATTTCTGCTGACTGTCTATGGACAGGTGTGAAAATAAGATTTGTCACGAGGAAATCCGTACCAAGATATCAGTGTGTGACTGAATATGGGAATATGCGTCTGACCTGTTTCTCTCTAAATGTCTATGTGTGCCTGTCTGTTCGTCCGTTTATCTGTTTGTGCACCCACCTGGCTGCCTGCCTACGAATGCGTGCGTGTGTTTGTTTCTGTGTGTGTGTGTGTGTATGTGCATGTGTGGTAGCATGCGTGAGCGCGCGTGTGTGTATAAATAGGCGCGCATGCCTGGTCTATGCCTGTGTGTGTGTGCATGTGTGTATGTGTGCATGTGTGTGTGTGTGTGTGCATGTGTGTATGTGTGCATGTGCGTGTGCAGAAGTATCTTCTCGTCGGCCTGCTGGCTTGCCTGCCTGCCTGTTTGTCTGCCCGTCATTTATTCATTCCGTCCTTCCATCCATGCGTCTGTCCCTTGTCCGTCTATATATCTGTCTGTCTATCTGTGTCTGCTTCTTTGTCTGCCTCTCTATCTCCCCGGAATTTTGTTTTTGTGTGTGTGTGTTTTTTCATCCTACAAACATACGTACGCGGAACTGCACTCAAGCACACTCAATCGCTTGGAACGACACGTGTACACAAACACACACACGCAAGCACACGCATGCAAACTCATCAGTGCAAGTGTGAAAACTACATGTACGAAAACACAGACATAAGGGGGGCATACACATACCGACACATATACAATGATGGACACAGTCAACCATGCATCAAATCAACAAGCACAGACACACGTTTTCTCTCCCTCTCTCTCTCTCTCTCTCTCTCTCTCTCTCTTTCTTTCTCTCTCCCTCCCTCTCCCTCTCACTCTCTATCTCTCTCTCTCTTTCTCTCTCTCTCTCTCTGTCTCTCTCTCTCTCTATCTCTCTCACTCTCTCAAAAACACATAAACGCATGCACTCACTCTTGCATGAACACATAGAAACACACACACATAAACACAAACACACACACACACCAGGCACAATCGCACATAGAGACACACACAAGCACACACACAAACACACACACAAACAAACAAACAAACACAAACACAAACATACACACACAAGCACACACACACACACACACACACACACTTGCTCGTGCGCACACACACAGATCCACACACGTACATAAAAATATGCATGCGCGTCCGCCCGCGCGTGTGCACGCACGCACACGCACACACACACACACACACACACACACACACACACACACACACACACAAACACACACGATCTCACACACACTCGTGGAATGGGTTTTTTCTCCGAAAGACAACAATAGAAGTGAATGACGTGGGGAGGGGGGGGGGGGCGGTGTAGAGGGGGCTGGGGGAGAGAGGGACAGAGAGTAAGCTGAACAATGGAGGGAAGTCTCGTTGTAACGTCAGCAAACTCAAAGGATGCTGGGGCTTGTCACTTCATCCAGCAATACTCTCCCATCTCCAGTCAGGCAACTGCTCATTGACTCCAACTTCACTCAAGTGGATTTCTTCATCCGAGCGCGATAATGTTTAGGTTGAATTGGAGTAACTGCCTGGCAACATCGTAGGTAACATTCTGGCGACGTTTTACTCCATGCAGTCATATTCTTGTGTCTTTTTGCTGTTTTCTGTGTACATGTACTCTGATAGATGTTATGGTTAATTTATAAATGTTGAAGTTATAAGTGTTCTTGTTACGAAGTTCGATTTTGCCTCGTTTTCTGAAAGAATAAGGTCTAGGGGAATATGCACTCACACAATCAATACCATAACACTATCTCACACATTCGTTCTATCGAAGATGGAACACGACAGAAAGATGGTGAGGACATAGGTCAAAATTAAATCACTTTAATTTCATCTAACAACAATGAGCATGGATAAATAAATTATTAATAATGTATATATATATATATAACCCAAACGGTTTCTGTCTATCCGGATGTCTCTCCGCTCTATGCATTCGGCCGCCCATGCACGGATCTCCGCGAAATTTGGCATGTCGCTCCCCTGTCACTGGATGGGGGTAGTCGTCGCGTTTTGGAAGGAGTAACTTTTTAGTCATGGGATGGTTGACGTCAAAGGGAGGCAACTCGGCTCCAACGTGTGTGCTTCTTGATAGGGTAAAAGGAGGCAACTCGGCTCCAACGTGTGCTTTGTGCTGCACGAGGTTTTACGGGTCCGAGCTCGCTCATCTCATCACGCATTGATGTTTGGTGAATGTGAGGGAAAAGGTGGACACGGGAAAAGGTGGAGACGGGAACAGGTGGAGACGGGAAAAGGTGGAGATGGGAACAGGTGGAGGCGGGAAAAGGTGGAGATGGGAAAAGGTGGAGACAGGAAAAGATGGAGACGGGAACAGGTGGAGATGGGAAAAGGTGGAGACAGGAAAAGGTGGAGATGGGTAAACATAGTGATAATAGATAGGCAATAATTTAATTCAATCTTCGATATGGGACAGACTGCTGTGGCCCGCCAACCAATCAAATTTGTACTTAGCTGTCTCATAGGCTGAGTCCGACGAAACATTTGGTAATTCCGAGAGCGAGGGTGGCAAAATCACATTCCCGTTAATTTCGCTTCACAAAAGTTCACACCTTTGGGACGACTGCAGCAGTGGTTTCAATAATGCTGGCGAGGGAGAGAGGAAGGGTGGGGTGGGAGAAAGGAGGAACAGGGGGTCCACAGGGGCACAAGCGACGAAACGCCTTGAGCATGCCTTTGGGTGTGAGATTGGCGCTATATAAGAGCCAAAATACATACATACATACATACATACATACATACACACATACATACATACATACATACATACATACATACATACATACATACATACATACATACATACATACATACATACATACATACATACATACATACATACATACATACATACATACATACATACATACATACATACATACGTGGCGTTTCACTCTGATGTCAAGTAGACATAGCGAGACACCTCGGCTGAACCCTGGAGGGCAGAGGCTTGCACTTGTGGAGGCGATGGAGACAACTTGCACTTGTGCGTTAGACGGCTTGGAGCGGAGACACTTGTTCTTCAAAACGCTGGGCTGATATAGACAGTACGTGCCGCAGTCTTGGATGCTGGAGCTGGCGGCGCTTTACACACGGTGATGGTCTTCGGTGGTAGGTTGGATTCCGCGCCCCCCTCCACTGAAGGTCGGGGTTTTTATACATAAAGCAATAATTCTGTAGTCACGTGTGAGTATGTGGCCAATCACAAAAATTCTTCAATCACATGTAACAATGGGGCCAATCGCAAAAATTCCTCCGTCACGTGTGCACCAAGCTTGCCATGACTGGACAGACGGACGGCTTCCCACGACCCAGCAACCTCATTAGGTCACGCAAGGTCATCAAGCACCGAAACAGTCCACAGCAAACGCAATGCAAGTTACGGTGTCTCTAGTCACTCGTCTCTCATGTACCGTGTAGAGACACTGAAGGCCAATTCTGAACTCAACCCTCGAACACAGTGGAGACTGATTGGTTGGCGAGTTGCATCCCAACAACACTTTAACGTTACTATTTTTAACATGGTTGGCGGCCACACTAATTTACATACCACAGGTTAGTAAGTACGCAGGGGGGGGGGGGGGGGGGGGGGGGAGGTAATCTAGTCACAGTTCTCCTCTTTGAATAAATATCCAATTATGTCAAACGAAGGGAAGAAAGCTTTTCAGCAAACTTGTCTTTAGAAAACGAAAACAATATATGTCCAACGTGTGGCGAAATGCTACACAGTTGATTTCTTATGAACTGTGCAAAGCAGTCAATTCTGTAGAGTGACCACGTCGCCGAGGAGTTGCTGTAATGTGAATGTGTGCTGAAGTCAGACAGAATGAAACTGCTATGTAGAGACAGCGTACGCGCATGCCGTCACCAATGATGTCATCCACACCTGCGTGTTGCCAATCGCCTTGCCGAGAAATAATGCTTTCTACGTCATCAGGAAGAGTGTACTGTCGACTCAGGGGAAATAACTCGAAAAAGGCAGGTGCAACAGGGTGAGACAGGGAAGATGATCTACAACAACAGACAGAACCCGTCGTCTGCCCTATGCAGTGTGGACAGAGGCCGTGTCTGCCCTATGCAGTGTGGACAGAGACCCTGGCTGCCCTATGCAGTGTGGACAGAGGCCGTGCCTGCCCTATGCAGTGTGGACAGAGGCCGTGTCTGCCCTATGCAGCGTGGACAGAGGCCGTGTCTGCCCTATGCAGTGTGGACAGAGGCCGTGTCTGCCCTATGCAGTGTGGACAGAGGCCGTGTCTGCCCTATGCAGTGTGGACAGAGGCCGTGTCTGCCCTATGCAGTGTGGACAGAGGCCCTGGCTGCCCTATGCAGAGAGGACAGAGGCCGTGTCTGCCCTATGCAGTGTGGACAGAGGCCGTGTCTGCCCTATGCAGCGTGGACAGAGGCCGTGTCTGCCCTATGCAGTGTGGACAGAGACCGTGTCTGCCCTATGCAGTGTGGACAGAGGCCCTGTCTGCCCTATGCAGTGTGGACAGAGGCCGTGTCTGCCCTATGCAGTGTGGACAGAGACAGTTTCTGCCCTATGCAGTGTGGACAGAGACCGTGTCTGCCCTATGCAGTGTGGACAGATGCCGTGTCTGCCCTATGCAGTGTGGACAGAGACCGTGTCTGCGACAACTGGGAAACGCGTTGTTGTTGTCTGAGCTAAGTCTGTGTTCTCCTCTCGCCTTCGCCCGGAACAGGAAGATCTGATTGCACTTCCTGTTTTTGATGCATGCACGGCAAAACCGGAAATCAGGGTTTCTATCAGATTCAGGATGACGGATTCCAGGGGGATGCAGCTTTGAATTTCTGGACGCCTGGGTCACAAAATGCCAAGCCAGTATTGAACATTTGTCATTTGATTTGGTAGCGTCTATTTAAAAAAGACAAGAGAATGTGTGGGAAATGTTCGTGGTGAACAACGTTTGGCAAGATATTTTTTGACAAATCTTTGTATCTGATTATATCCGAAGCAAACATATTTTGGGGATAATGTATGCGTAATTGACTTGAAGTCCTGTTTGAAAGCGCGTTTCAGTCTCTCTTTTGACATACCCGCACTTCACAGTCTTTACTTACATCGCTTTCGTGTCAGGTCTGGAGCCAAAGTAACTTTGGTTTGTGACTGGTCCTCCAAACAGACAAATGCTTTGCCAGACTGGACACTGGCTGGACACAACTGTCCCTGCCTGCCCTTGGGGAGGCGACATGACACTAGGGGGAAGTGGCAGATGTCTTTGGGGGTGCCGCTGTCTCTCCCCTGTACCTGACGACCTCCTGTGTCCACTCGTTGTAGCAACGCCCCATCTCCTGTGTCCACTCCGTGTAGCAACGCCCCATCTCCTTTGTCCACTCCTTGTAGCAACGCCGCATCTCCTGTCATGTCTGCTTCTCTCCTCTGTGTCTGGAGGTTCTTGTTATCTGCCCTTATGTGACGTCATACCACCTCACTGCGCCACAGTAGATGCATTTTGCAAATCCATTCACATTAGCACTCGGGTACAACAGTTGCTTGCATGACAGCACGCAGACACAACACACCCGTGTACAAGCTACACCGCCTGCACACACACAAACAGAGAAGTCAGTGGCGATGATGGGGAGACTACCGCCCTGACTCTCGTGCACAGAGTCCCATGGGAAGCTGTGGCTGTGTAGGAATCAATGGGCAATACAAGGCGTCCTTGGTGTAAACTTAGCTTGCTGTAAATAACACAACAGGTGCGCTTGCACATAGCACACACTTACGTACACACTTACACTTACACACAGAACCGCGTCTTTTCACAGAAACAGTTCTCACAAGAAAGAAGGTAACAAAAGAATGAGCGTATGCTTAAAAAGTTATTTATTTATTTGAATTGATACATTCTTCAATGACTTCTAACATAACATGAGTAAAAAATCATGGTCATAGAAATCATTTTTCAAATGTATCTCATGCACAAGTTTCCTTTCATCAGAAAATTATGAGAAATTAGATGACATATCTCTAGAAAACATACTGAAAGCTGGATATTACGCCCACATTTCACTGATCTTACTCTGTACCAGTTCTAAGAGGCAACAGATCAGAAGGATGAAGTTAAGTAGTGCACATATTCCTGTTTTTATTGCTAAGACCAGAAAA
>JAWQFJ010011282.1:0-12500 GCA_034096865.1 Theodoxus fluviatilis
GATTCGCACTAATGTTGTGCCGCGGGCCACCCGAGCTTCGTAGTGGTCGGTGATGACGTCATTGCTGCTTGACTGAGCATGGGTGTGATTTGTTATCGGGGTGAGGAGAAAAAGATAGCCATCGTTCTCTGTCATGCTTCAAGCTGGGCATAATGTATCAAGAGATAAAAATATGCGTCTTGAGGTTTTGTCGATTGTGCATCACTAATCACGGGGAAAGGAGTTTGTGGAAAAATAAACATATGTCAAGTTTCACAAAACGCGATTATTTGGTGTGAGCATAGCGTGGATGAAAATATATTACAACTCCGTGATGTCTTCCTGGACATAAACAGCGTCCACTTAGGTGAAAGATAGACCGTCGGATTGGCTGTATGGGGCCGCTAGTCTGTTTGGCTGTATGGCCCCGCTGGTCTGTTTGTCTGTATGAGACCGCTGGTCTGTTTGTCTGCATGGGGCCGCTAGTCTGTTGGGCTGTATGGGGCCGCTAGTTTGTTGTTCTGTATGGGGCCGCTAGTCTGTTTGGCTGTATGGGGCCGCTAGTCTGTTTGGCTGTATGGCCCCGCTGGTCTGTTTGTCTGTATGAGACCGCTGGTCTGTTTGTCTGCATGGGGCCGCTAGTCTGTTGGGCTGTATGGGGCCGCTAGTCTGTTTGGCTGTATGGCCCCGCTGGTCTGTTTGTCTGTATGAGACCGCTGGTCTGTTTGTCTGCATGGGGCCGCTAGTCTGTTGGGCTGTATGGGGCCGCTAGTTTGTTGTTCTGTATGGGGCCGCTAGTCTGTTTGGCTGTATGGGGCCGCTAGTCTGTTGTTCTGTATGGGGCCGCTATTCTGTTGGGCTGCATGGGGCCGCTAGTCTGTTTGTATGGGGCCGCTAGTCTGTTTGTATGGGGCCGCTAGTCTGTTGGGCTGTATGGGGCCGCTAGTCTGTTGTTCTGTATGGGGCCGCTAGTCTGTTTGGCTGTATGGGGCCGCTAGTCTGTTGTTCTGTATGGGGCCGCTAGTCTGTTGGGCTGTATGGGGCCGCTAGTCTGTTGTTCTGTATGGGGCCGCTAGTCTGTTTGGCTGTATGGGGCCGCTAGTCTGTTGTTCTGTATGGGGCCGCTAGTCTGTTTGGCTGTATGGGGCCGCTAGTCTGTTGTTCTGTATGGGGCCGCTAGTCTGTTTGGCTGTATGGGGCCGCTAGTCTGTTGTTCTGTATGGGGCCGCTAGTCTGTTTGGCTGTATGGGGCCGCTAGTCTGTTGTTCTGTATGGGGCCGCTAGTCTGTTGTTCTGTATGGGGCCGCTAGTCTGTTTGGCTGTATGGGGCCGCTAGTCTGTTGTTCTGTATGGGGCCGCTAGTTTGTTGTTCTGTATGGGGCCGCTAGTCTGTTTGGCTGTATGGGGCCGCTAGTCTGTTGTTCTGTATGGGGCCGCTAGTCTGTTGGGCTGTATGGGGCCGCTAGTCTGTTGTTCTGTATGGGGCCGCTAGTCTGTTTGGCTGTATGGGGCCGCTAGTCTGTTGTTCTGTATGGGGCCGCTAGTCTGTTGGGCTGTATGGGGCCGCTAGTCTGTTTGGCTGTGTGGCGCCGCTAGTCTGTTAAGCTGTATGGGGCCGCTAGTCTGTTGGGCTGTATGGAACCGCTAATCTGTTGGGCTGTATGGGGCCGCTAGTTTGTTGGGCTGTATGGGGCCGCTAGTCTGTTTAGCTGTATGAGACCGCTAGTCTGTTGGGCTGTATGGGGCCGCTAGTCTGTTGGGCTGTATGGGGCCGCTAGTGTGTTGGGCTGTATGGGGCCGCTAGTCTGTTTGTATGCGACCGCTGGTCTGTTTGTCTGTATGGGGCCGCTAGTCTGTTTGGCTGTATGGGACCGCTAGTCTGTTTGGCTGTATGGGGCCGCTAGTCTGTTTGGCTGTATGGGGCCGCTAGTCTGTTTGGCTGTATGGGGCCGCTAGTCTGTTTGTCTGTATGGGGCCGCTAGTCTGTTTGGCTGTATGGGACCGCTAGTCTGTTTGGCTGTATGGGACCGCTGGTCTGTTTGGCTGTATGGGGCCGCTAGTCTGTTGGGCTGTGTGGGGCCGCTAGTCTGTTTGGCTGTATGGGACTGCTGGTCTGTTTGGCTGTATGGGGCCGCTGGTCTGTTTGGCTGTATGGGGCCGCTAGTCTGTTTGGCTGTATGGGACTGCTGGTCTGTTTGGCTGTATGGGACCGCTGGTCTGTTTGGCTGTATGGGACCGCTAGTCTGTTTGGCTGTATGGGACTGCTGGTCTGTTTGGCTGTATGGGGCCGCTAGTCTGTTTGGCTGTATGGGACCGCTAGTCTGTTTGGCTGTATGGGACCGCTAGTCTGTTTGGCTGTATGGGGCCGCTAGTCTGTTTGGCTGTATGAGGCCGCTATTCTGTTTGGCGGTATGGGACCGCCTGTGGCTGAGCAACTGGATCAGGCCCCGGATGAGCAGTTCGCCAGGGGTATCAGCTGACGAAGGGGGATTTGAGCAGCTCCGGCTGTATGTTCTTCTTGATGGAGGACCGTACGAGACTGTGGAGTAGTAGGAAAGAAAGTTGAAGCAGCTTGGACTTGAAATGGCTTCCACTGTATTCTGTAATCAGTACGCACCCTTCCAGTGTTGCGCACACTGCATTTTCTTCACACACCACCCATCGGCCCCTCACCGCACACCCACTCACCCGCACCCCTCCTCCCCTCTTCTCGACTGGAGTTGTGGATGCTTCTTCACCATCCCCACAATGTAGTCTGCAAGCTCTGCAACTCTCCAGCCCCGGGAAAGGCAGACATCAGAGAAGGACCTCCAAAGAGGACAAAGTCATTTCTAAGGTTGCCTGAGACTCCATCTCGCACAAGGAATCTTATGGATGAAGTGCAAGACTGCCCACGATCCTCAAGATGGTCTAAAATGAACGTTACAAAGCTTTAAAGCAGTGAATAGATGGCCGTCCTTCGATGACCTGTATAATTCAGGCAGCATGTTCAGCTAGCCTGGCCTGAAGCGACGAAGTGTAATGTTATCACTGCGCCTCCTAGTGGTCTCATGGTGTACAACACATGCGCCAACTTGTGGGGCCTCTGGCGTGGGCGATAATGTCTGTTTATGATTGTTATTCTGGAACAAGGACACAAGTAACCTCCAACATTTTACGGAATATTCTCTGGGTAAAACCCTAACTTTGCACGGAATATGATCATAATCTGTTTTGCACGTTTTGAGTTATTTTGCCAAGATTTAACAAACGCAGGAACAAACCGAGGGGAAAGCGTATCCTTATTGGCAGATGTAGATCGTATATCTACATACGTCATTCAAGGACAGTCGAGAACGAGGCTCTCCTCGGCCGCTGCGATCCAAGCTTTGATCTGAACGAGACAGACTGGAGTGGTCATCCCAGGACAGACTGGAGTGGTCATCCCAGGAGAGACTGGCTGACTGGAGTGGTCATCCCAGGACAGACTGGCTGACTGGAGTGGTCATCCCAGGACAGACTGGCTGACTGGAGTGGTCATCCCACAGACTGGCTGACTGGAGTGGTCATCCCAGGACAGACTGGCTGACTGGAGTGGTCATCCCAGGACAGACTGGCTGACTGGAGTGGTCATCCCAGGACAGACTGGCTGACTGGAGTGGTCATCCCAGGACAGACTGGCTGACTGGAGTGGTCATCCCAGGAGAGACTGGCTGACTGGAGTGGTCATCCCAGGAGAGACTGGCTGACTGGAGTGGTCATCCCAGGAGAGACTGGCTGACTGGAGTGGTCATCCCAGGACAGAGTGGCTGACTGGGGAAAAGACCAAGGACAGCTGGGATAGAGTACCTTAGCTAAATTTTGGGATTCGGGTCATCCGGGCATGTAAGGCCGAAGCAGCAGCGGCTGATACAGGGCAGTGTAGATGTAGAGCGGAGATGACAACACGGACCATGGTGGCTCAGCTGGTAG
The DNA here is from genome assembly GCA_034096865.1 of Theodoxus fluviatilis. NCBI lineage: Eukaryota > Metazoa > Mollusca > Gastropoda > Cycloneritida > Neritidae > Theodoxus > Theodoxus fluviatilis. The sequence goes on from JAWQFJ010011282.1 coordinate 3,931, forward strand.
AGCACTTCGGGCACTGATCGAAAGGTCGCGGGTTCAGTCCCCGCCTGTGTTTCAACATTTTCCTGTCTGTCCCACGCAGGGCTTTGACTTCGTATGACAAACTGAACGAGACAGACTAGAATTATTACTTTCCCAAATGGCACCAAAGACCCCATGTAACTTCCCCTTAATTTCAGAAATCCAAACTACATCATCCTTTTCGAAACTGCATTGAGTGGAATGAGTCCGACTGGAATGATTGTCCCCCCAAATGGCACCACAGACCTCAGTTGACCCTCACCCCCCAAGCTCTCCACTCCACCATTCTTTTCAAAACTTCTCACGAGACGAGTCACATTTTGAGCTTCCTCCACGGCGACACTTTGACCTTCAGCTCTCTCGAGAGACTGTCCAGTTTTACCTCGGACACAGAAGGCAACAAATCCGAACTTTCCCCACGCAGAGGACAACTGCCCCCCTGGAGGCCAAGTACTCCATCAGTCACTCTTTCCCCACTTTTCTTCCGCTACGGCGGCCGCGCTGCAGGGTGATCATGGAGAGAAGGCAGATGGAAGTCGTGTCTTGGACCAGGAGGAAGAGGTCCCCAGCTGTCCACTGCGGCAGGCGAGCTGTTATTTCCTGAACCTGCCCACCACTGCCGCCACAGTCCGTAATTGGTCTTTATTGATCACGGCACACAGGAACAGCTGATCCTCACGGCAGTAAAGGTGTCCCACGTCCGCCCCCCCCCCCCCCCCCCCCACTTTTCCCCCCAACCCCATCCAAATCTTTACCTTACTCCCCTCCCTCCCCCTTCCAAGTCTTTCCCCCACTACCTTTCCTCCCACCGTCCAGTTCTTCCCCTTACTCCCCTCACTTCCCCTCCAACACTTTCCCCCACTCCTCTCCCATCCCCCTCCAACACTTTCCCCCACCCCCTCCCATCCCCCTCCAACACTTTCCCCCACCCCCTCCCATCCCCCTCCAACACTTTCCCCCACCCCCTCCCACCCCTCCAACACTTTCCCCCACCCCCTCCCACCCCTCCAACACTTTCCCCCACCCCCTCCCATCCCCCTCCAACACTTTCCCCCACCCCCCTCCCACCCCCTCAAACACTTTCCCCCACCCCCATCCCTCCCCTCTCCAACCCTTTCCCCCACCCCCCTCCAACACTTTCCCCCACCCTCCTCCCACCCTTCTCCAACCCTTTCCCCCACTCCCCTCCCTCCCATCCTCCAACTATTTCCCTCACCCCTCTCCTTCCCCCTCCATCTCTTTCCCTTACTCCCCACGTCTTTGAGAATCCGTCAGTGTAAACTTTTTACCATGCTCCTTTTATTACTGGTAGTCCTCCCTCTAGCCCTCCCCTCACCTCCGTTACTCTTCTCCTGTCCCTTCATCTCATTCCCTATCCCGCTGTAGTCCATTTTGCAAAGGGAATTATGGAGAGTAGTCCATTTTGCAAAGGGAATTATGGAGAGTAGTCCATTTTGCAAAGGGAATTATGGAGAGTAGTCCGTTTTGCAAAGGAAATTAAGGAGAGTAGTCGATTTGAAAAGGAAATTATAGAGGGTAGTCCATTTTGCAAAGGAAATTATAGAGGGTAGTTCATTTTGCAAAGGGAATGATAGAGGGTAGTCCATTTTGCAAAGGAAATTATAGAGGGTAGTCCATTTTGCAAAGGAAATTATAGAGGGTAGTCCATTTTGCAAAGGAAATTATAGAGGGTAGTCCATTTTACAAAGGGAATTATGGAGCGTAGTCCATTTTTCTAAGGGAGTTATAGAGGGTGGTCCGTTTTGCAAAGGCAGTTATTGAGGGTGGTCCGTTTTGCAAAGGGAGTCATAGAGGGTAGTCCGTTTTACAAAGGGAATTATGGAAGATCAACATCTACGACGTGCCAAACAAAATTTTAAAAACATTTACAGGAACTTCCCTTCCCTTCCAACATATATGCAATATATACCAGTTCCTGGCAGCCCACCCCCCAGTGCTCTCCCCTCTTGCATGAGTACATGGTCAGCCTCTCAGCCTCTACTCGCTTGTTGAAACCATGTCTTTTTAGACAGGCGGAGATAGGCGAGCATGCATTGGTGTTGGACGATGTGCGAGGCGCAGTGCCGTGGTTTTATCCCTGGGACGAGAAGAATCTGCGCTAACTTAAATATCTTGACAATATTATGCCGGCTGCAACCCTGTGTCGTAAATTTGTATATACGTGTAATTCAGTCTGCGCGTGAATGATACTTGGTGAACATCTACGATGCACCTGCCCCTCTGTATTGCTGCAGTAGCTTTGGTTCAACGTCTACGACGTGCCAAAGCAAGATAAATTTTTAAAAATACAGAAACTTCCCTTCCCTTCCAACTTAAATACAATATAGAGGCAATGCTCTTCAAAACTCCTTGCTTCCTGATGTCAGCCTACAAGGTTAGGTTCGTCTTACTTCGGTTGACAAGATGGACGATTAAGAGAGATGGAAAACCAAAAGATGTCTTCAGATGTCACTGCGAGTGTCTTTTCTGACACAGTTCGTTCACAGTTCCCCGAACCCTGTAAGGCCGTTCTTAACTGGGCGAAGACTGCGCACGAAACAGGGTCGAAGTGTACGTAGTGTGCGAACCTTTCCTCCGGCCAGGCTTACAAAACCGCCATTTTTTCCTCGGCTCGCTTGAAAAACGCTCATTTTGAGATTTACTTACACACGTACAAAGAAACCGTTACTAAATAAATACATTAATCTATCAAAGCACTCTGGATAAAACATCACTAGTTCGTTTAGTTTGCTGTACAGTTCAACTCGAGATGTGATCTATCAAAGCACTCTGGATAAAACATCACTAGTTCTTTAGTTTGCTGTACAGTTCAACTCGACATGTGAGCCGAAGTCGAATCCAGTGGAAAGTCGGACCACAAGAGTTCACCGATGCTACGTGGCCTCTCATGCAACAGTGTGGTTCGGGCAGACACCTCCCGGCATGCAACTGTGTGGTTCGGGCAGACACCTCCCGGCATGCAACTGTGTGGTTCGGGCAGACACCTCCCGGCATGCAACTGTGTGGTTCGGGCAGACACCTCCCGGCATGCAACTGTGTGGTTCGGGCAGACACCTCCCGGCATGCAACTGTGGGGTTCGGGCAGACACCTCCCGGCATGCAACTGTGTGGTTCGGGCAGACACCTCCCGGCGTGCAACTGTGTGGTTCGGGCAGACACCTCCCGGCATGCAACTGTGGGGTTCGGGCAGACAACTCCCGGCATGCAACTGTGTGGTTCGGGCAGACATCTCCCGGCATGCAACTGTGTGGTTCGGGCAGACACCTCCCGGCATGCAACTGTGTGGTTCGGGCAGACAACTCCCGGCATGCAACTGTGGGGTTCGGGCAGACACCTCCCGGCATGCAACTGTGTGGTTCGGGCAGACACCTCCCGGCATGCAACTGTGTGGTTCGGGCAGACACCTCCCGGCATGCAACTGTGTGGTTCGGGCAGACACCTCCCGACAAGGGACCTTTTCGCACTCTCTGGACAAGTTCTCGGGCGGAGTGGTCGTCTGGTTAAGAAACGTCCTTGCCGTTCCCGCAAGGTCATTCCCCCCGAGCCCAGGTTATTTTCCACCGTCTTACTCTGTCTTGTCGGTCTTCGGTGAGGTAGATTCTAATAGTGTGCGGCGTGCAGATATTCGAGGACACAGTGATTAACAAGTGAAGGGCTTTTCGATTACCAATCTGGTTTGCTAGAGACTTCACCCACCGGCTAAAGTGTCTCTAGCACAGTTGACATCGCGTGATGGAAGGTTTTCGTCCAAAATATTCACATGAAGGTCATACAAGATGCTTGTGGGATAGCCGATCTGCTCCCTGACATACGCCATTAAAGTAGTTTCAAAGACTATTTCGCACAAAACTCTTAACTTACTCTTCTTGAGGCAATAAACAAAAGTTTATTCGATAAAATACTATGTTTGTGTTGAAATGGAAACAAGTTTTGACATCTGAATGATTTCTGTAAAAAGTGGGGAGAAAAAAAATGTATCAGAACGAACTATTTTTGGCGTAATGCTGTAATGCGAAGGGTCAAGTCTATTTTTATTCATTGCAAACTGTGCCAGAGTCACTACTGACTCGGGTTCACAGAATGTTTGATTATTTCCACGCACACAAATTCACATAACATTACTTAACAACGTCTCTTTCGCTCAAGTGACCACAATGCAGAATATCTACATCTCTATGTAATGCGAGGTCCAATGAAATCTATTCATACTCTGTATAACTCAATAGAAAGTAAAGTTGACATCACCAGTCGATCAGACCCGAAGAGCGCTCAATCTTTAAAAATTCCCTACCCATGAAAAGATTCAGAGACGATTTTGGACGTTTTTATGGAGGCATTAACTGGTTCTAGATCAATCAATGCTACGGTGAAAACGAAACAAAGGACTTGAATTGTCTCTTTTGTAATGAAATTGAAAATAAAAAGCATTTCTTACTAGACTGTGCAAAATGCATTGCTTTCAGGAAGAGATACCCTGTGAGACAAGGACGGGCAAAAAGAGAATACAGGTATCTTTTTAAAGGTGCCAATATATGGACAACACTGGAGGTGTCGATGTGCGTACATTATGCCATAAAATGAGAGAAAACGCATGCATCAGTAATTCATTATAATAATCATGTAACGTTTATTCGATGGAAAATGTATATCCAAATGGGGTTGTTAATTTTTTATTTTGTTCAATGGGATATTGCCCTACGAATAAAGTTCAGTTCCCTTCCGTTCAGTTCCCTTTGCAAAAAGGAATCCTCCCTCCCCCCCCCTACCTCCCTCCCCCCTCACTCCTCCTCACTCCCACTTCCTTCCCTTCCCTCCCCCTCCCACCCCCTCTCTCCCCCTCTCTCCCTCTCCCTCCCCTTCCCTCCCTCTCCCTTCCCCTCCCTCCCCCTCCCTTCTCCTCCCTTCCCCTCCCTTCCCCTCCCTTCCCCCTCCCTTCCCCTCCCTTCCCCTCCCTTCCCCTCCCAAGTTCCACCGTCCACCACCACCACCACACGCGGAATGCCTGTATTGGGTGTGCTTTTACCGGAAACCGGGCTTCCTCTGTGGTCCCAGCCCGGTCTTTTCTTCCCCATCAATGGCGGCCCGTTTGTGCCGGCATTCTCTGTCGCTCTCTCCAGGGAGGCTGCTCACTGTGCCTCGCGCTTTGAGGGCCGTTTTCCACGCCCGCCATTGTGGATGGCGCCTTTGGTGTGGGGCCGCCGTCGGTCGTAGTGATTGGCTGTGGGGGCTGGCTTTGTTCCCGGCCATTGGTGAGCGCGACTGATCCCCTGGTTGGTCTGTGTATCCGACTCCATATGGTCCCCGCCCTATCGAGTGGAGAAGGCCGTTCATCACTCGCCTCACGTGATTCCTTCGTTCTCCTGGATGCTCTGTTCTGCACGAGTTGTTTGTTGTTCCCCACGGCTGTTCATCCTGAATTATTGAGACTGAGTAGTTTTTTGTGACTGTTAATCTTGTGTTGTCGAAATTGCTTTTCTTTGATGTCTGCGGAGGGTTTGAAGTCTGGTGTTCGTGCACGCCTTACTTTCCATGCACTTGGTGTTCTTGCTGATAACCTTCACGATATTTACTGTTGTGAGTTTTGTATGAAGTATGACGATGTAATAACGTTTTAGCTTATCAACCCTTGCAGTCTTTGAGGGACTTCATCTTTACGTCGGTCTCGTTCATGTCCACGGTGCCAGGATATCAAATAAACAGATTCATTTCTTTGCTTTGCTAAGAGAGCGAACAAAAAAAGAGAAAAGACACAAGAAACAAATTATAACGATTGCAACTCTACTTTAACAGTGCCATTAAAAAAAAGATCAAAATGACCTTTGTACCAAATTTTGGTCTCACCTTTCTTGATGAGAACCATCTTTGGAAGGACTCGTTCGCCATTCGACTATTTTTTCCTGTCTTCGCAGATTGTGTTTTTTGATCGTCAAAACCTGATTTGTTCGCAACAACACGTATCGTGGGAAAAGGTAGCCCTGGGGTGATCAGATAAAAGTACATCAACAACTCTCCATGCAGACCAGTGACCTATGTCAAGAACGTGTCACTTGCCGTGGTGGAAATGTCTTTGCACACTCGCTCTTCACGTTGCCTTTGAGCTTGGAGGGAAAGTTGTGCATGCATTGACATTGTGTTTGACAAATACACGCCAAAGAGTTTATCAGTGTGACACTAAGTCTCAATGTCTAGCATAGGAGAGAGAGAGAGAGAGAGAGAGAGAGAGAGAGAGAGAGAGAGAGAGAGAGAGAGAGAGAGAGAGAGAGAGAGAGACAGAGTGAGAGAGAGAGAGAGAGAGAGAGAGAGAGAGAGGCAGGCAGGCAGGCAGGCAGGCAGGCAGGCAGACAGACAGACAGACAGACAGACAGGCAGGCAGGCAGGCAGGCAAGCAGGCAGGCAGGCAGGCAGGCAGGCAGGCAGGCAGGCAGGCAGGCAGAGGCAAGAGACAGCCAGACAGACACACAGACAGACAGACACACAGACGTACTTACAGAGATATAAACACAGATGTGACCACGTCTGAGAGCTTCCAAAGTAAGACACAAAAAGAACTGAAAGCTACAATATTTTTCTCTGAAAGGCGGTGTCGTTTGAAGATGTGTGACAAGTAATGCCAACCACAGATTTGTCAAACCTGATCGATGAATCGTTACCGGAGCATTCGAGCGCCCTAATCTCCCGAAGAACAGAGAGCACGGAAAATCGAAAGGACGAAACCATAGAGAAAGAATGAAGACTTTATCGGCGAAATGTTTTGTTTGTTTTTGAAAGACGTTTATTGAATGTAGCTAACAAGGGGATGCTTGTGTTTCGTCACATTATAGAGTTTTTCTTTTCATTTCATTTAACCGCTTTAAAACTAATATTCGATGACTGAGTGTAATTATGTGATCGTGACAGATAACAGCAATTTGATTAATTTTTGTTTTAAACAAAATAAAAATTGTGTTAAACCTATAAAGCAATTATCTTTTTCTTGTAAAGGAGTCAAGTATTGTTCACTATAATATTTATCATGCATCAATATATTACACGTTTTGTCTTTTGTGATTACATGTGAAGGTTATGCAAATGTGCTATTGCTCACACCACAAGGAAATTAACTCTTTACACTTTAAAGACTATCGAAGAAACACATTTTTAAAAGGCCCAAATACCGCACGCCAATTTGTGGGTTAGGCGGTTTCAAAAGACGTCAGAGCAAGTGCGGTACAAAGTCTTTACTCTCACAACTAGTGAGCACCGAGCAATCTTTTGTCGTGTCATGGACACGTCAGCAAGCATATGGGGAACATTCAGAGAACGTCTAGGGAACATTTAGAGAACGTTTAGAAAAGGTTTAGGGAACGTTTAGAAAACGTTTAGAAAACGTTTAGGGAACGTTTAGAGAACGTTTACCTAATGAGAGTGAGAAGTGGGCCTTCATCATCGCCGGCTACCACACTCCGTTTTCCTCTGGGGTTCGCTAATTGAAATGACCTGAGCAGGGGGCGATTGGGTCGGAGTAAACATGTTTCTGAAGTCCAGATGGATGCAACAGCAAGTGTAGGTAGTTAGGACGTGGTGTGTGTGTGTGCGCGCGCGCGAGTGTGTGTGCGCGCGCGCGAGTGTGTGTGTGTGTGTGTGTGCGTGTGTGAATGCATGTGTGTGTGTGTTCATGTGTGTGCGTGTGTGTGTGTGTGTGTGTGCATGCGTGCGTGCGTGTGTGAGTGTGTGTGTGTGTTCTTTTGTATGTAAGTGTGTGTAAGTGTGTGTGTGTGTGTGTGTGTGTGTGTGTGTGTCCGTGCTTATGTGTGTGTAAGTGTGCGCGCGAGTGTGTATATGTGTGCTCCCTGTAGTCAGTGCAGTGTCAAGCAGTGTATTTCCATGGGCTGGCGTTTTGAGAACGATCCTGGGATCAGGATGCTGCTGTTATGGATCTTCATATTCTTTCTTTCCATGAGATGTTTCTGTGCAGTATCGGGTATCCTTCTGTGCAGTATCGGGTATCCTTCTGTGCAGTATCGGGTATCCTTCTGTGCAGTATCGGGTATCCTTCTGTGCAATATCGGGTATCCTTCTGTGCAGTATCGGGTATCCTTCTGTGCAGTACCGGGTATCCTTCTGTGCAGTATCGGGTATCCTTCTGAGCAGTATCGGGTATCCTTCTGTGCAGTATCGGGTATCCTTCTGTGCAGTATCGGGTATCCTTCTGAGCAGTATCGGGTATCCTTCTGTGCAGTATCGGGTATCCTTCTGTGCAGTATCGGGTATCCTTCTGAGCAGTATCGGGTATCCTTCTGTGCAGTATCTGGTATCCTTCAACTTCGGTTGGGTTGTACGGATTCAGTTCTTGAATACTTTCGACCTGTTTTCTTTCAGCGGATCCGGACTAAATTCATCCGACATAGAGGTCCCCACTAGAGAGGAAAATCGGATACCGCTGAGGGCAGTGATGGCTTGCTATGGTTCGAGTTACCCTTGTTTGTAGCCATGAGTCAGCATCGGGTTGGAATACATGTATTCCCAAGGGGGTGGGGTGGGGGTGGGGGTGG
>JAWQFJ010011282.1:17500-30000 GCA_034096865.1 Theodoxus fluviatilis
TACCTTCAGTTTTTTCATGCTAAACACTTTCCAAACCATATGTGTAAATGTTGTTGAATGTATCGATATTCATGGTTCCTTCAATTTCTTAATGCAAACCCCTTTCAAAAGCATGTGTATAAATATTTAATGTCAATTTTCTTAAATCCTAAAATTTCTTAATGCAAAACACCTTTCCCGAGGCAAGTGACAGATTTTATCATATAAATCAACCAACATTCATCGTGCTTTTATTTTCTTAATGCAAAACACCTCTTAAAGCATTATGCAAAATGTTGTGCGAATACAGATTCATTGTATATACGATTTAATCACTGAGGCCAATACTGCGGACACACACACATTGTGTATAGTAGTAGTATTTGCCACTGCATGACAGGGCGGCAGTTGTAGAGATGCAGTTCCACTATCTGGGGCGGATAGTTGACGGTTTGGTTGAAAAAACCTCTTCATATAGACTTCGAATGCTCTGTAGGTTTCATTGCAAGGGCTGGTGCAACAGTGAAACTGTTTCCATTTCTCGAACCGTTCAGTGACAAGATAGACTTATCTTTGCGTTTTGCAATCTCTTTACTTTCTATTTTGAAAGTTGCATTGCTTCAGTACAGTGCTTCCGATCACGGCCATACTCATTTGCTACCCAATGATTCGCAACGGTGGTGCCTCGAAGTGATTCATCGATTGATCTGTCATTCATTTATTAAACTCTCTCTCTCTCTCTCTCTCTCTCTCTCTCTCTCTCTCTCTCTCATTTCTCTCCTCTATTCTTTCTCATCTCTCGCCTCTATTCTTTCTCCTCTCTCTCCTCTAGTATTTCTCCTCTCTCTCTCTCTCAATCTCTCTTTCTCTCTCTCTCTCTCTCTCTCTCTCTCTCTCTCTCTCTCTCTCTCTCTCTCTCTCTCTCAAAGGAATGCTTCTAGAAGGAAAGAAACACCCCAGATACGTGGGTGAGTCTTACGCCAAGATCAAATGCTTCCTGATCAGCCTGAAAAGCATTTTAAGTGAAGAAAAGTATTTCTTGCAACAAGTATAGATTTTCCGATAAGCTCTCAAATTAACTTGTCCCGCGCTTTGCACGGATAAAAGCTTTTCTGATGGAGTTCAAACGGCTCAAGGCTAACAGTCAGGCGGAATTATATATGTTTTTGAAAGGGCATCTAGTTCGCAGATCACTTCAAAGTTTGAACGGTATCAAAAGTAACTAACTTCAGACTAAAGCACAACTCTAATTCTCAGCGAATGGGCTAAGGCTTCATTCAGGCGATTAGGAATGCTGTTCTCAAAAGGTCGTTTGTCTCAGAATGGCATCACTTCCCCTCCATCCCTCATTAGCATATGTTGTCACGTGCTGGAAAGATCGAGCGTACAGTGGAAGATTCCAGCTTTCCGACAGCCCCTGGGATATGGCGGTCGCCCAGTGACGGCATCCTTACGCGTGGACATAATATGTCATGCAACTGCGCTGTTTCCATAGGAAGTGTCGCGCTTTCAAGTGACCAAGAAATGTTTTGGGCGTCCTCGAATGTGGCAATGTTCTGGCAACTGCGCTGTTTCAATATGAAATGTCGCGCTTGCAAATCCCAAAATCAATGTTCTGTCGAGTGTCCGCCCAGTCGAAGCACGCACTACTTTTTTCATGTCCGTGGGACACTCCCTCAAACAGCCAATAGATGGTTTCCAGCTTGTGATGTAGGGGTAGAATATGTGTCCAGCAATGTCTTAATGGCGCTGAAATGTTCGTTATCGGCAACATTTCCGGACACTGTACCTGAGGTACCTGTACCTCAGTTTGAAATCTCGTCCTTACAGTCACGTGACATACCAATGATAGCGCTCAGCTCAGACCGCAGCCGACACTCCACCTGACTGACTTCGCACGCCCGGGGAGTTATGCTAAGATCCGGCCGCGTTAATGTATCTGCGTTTTTTGACAAACGTCTTGCTCGGCGGTACTGTACTCCATGCACCTTAACGGTCCGCGTGATTCGGGTGTAATCTTAAGCTAAACGACGTTCCGAATGTTTCCGACTTCAACCATTTCAGCAGCGCCAATAAACGTCCGATCGGACAGAGTACCTCGGGTACAGTGTCCGGAAATGTTGCCGATAACGACCATTTCAGCCTTAACGGCGGCCTCGCCACGCTTGATTAGAAACGTCTGTGGCTTCCGCTACTTCATCTGTCATTTGTAATGATGTCCTAACGCCGAAATAGGAATTTCTTGTACAGTTCTTCGTCACGGTATCTTTCTGAAGTGTGCAGTTTATTGAGAAAAATAAGATTGTTGTCATCACAAGGAGAGCAGTTGACTCGATCGAGTTTGAAGAAAGTCAAACACCAACCCTGTGTTGAGTGACTTGGCGGAGAGCAGAGTGAAGGATCTAGGATGGGATTTCACACCATAGGGTGGTTTTCTTGTTTGTGTGTGTGTGTGTGTGTGTGTGTGTGTGTGTGTGTGTGTGTGTGTGTGCGTGCGTGCGTGCGTGCGTGTGGGGGTGGGGGGTGGGGAGGTGGGGGGTGGGGAGGTGGGGGTGGCGAGTGGGGAGACTGGTTGGTTGGGGACTTGTAAATCAAAAGAAGTACCACAATATCATCATGACCACGGGATTACAGAAAAAGTGGGAGAAAAATCAATCAACACACTCGGATTTGCATAATGCAAATCTCCTAGTGGGTATCGTTGTGGACTGTCACGTGGTTGACCTGGGTTCGATTTCCGGCCGATACCCTCGTCTGTAACTGTTTTTAAAATCTCACTCCAGTTTTTATTTAGCGTTTTACCAGTCACAAAGAAGTTTTCTGTCCTTTCCACAAAATTCTCCGCGTGTGAGGAGGCCTTTACATAACCTTTTAGCACGACACTGTTTGAAATGTCATGTGACCTCCTTCTGAACCGCTCTGAACGCATTCTGTGAAGCCGCGTCACGTGACTCTGGCGCAGTTCGCAATGAATGCGTAATAGACTTGACCGTTCGCATTACAGCATTGCGTCAAAAATACCTCGCTCCGGATACCAATTTTTTCCACTTTTTACCTAAATCATTCAGATGTTAAAACTTGTTTCCATTTCAACACAGATATTTTATTTTATCGAATAAACGCTTGTTAATTGCCTCAACAAGCATAACTTATGAGTTTTGTGCGAAATAGTCTCTGAATTACTTTAACGGCGTATGTCAGGGAACAGATCGGCTATCTCACAAGCCTCTCGTGTGACCTCCATTTGAATAATCCGGTAGGAGTCCTTTCATCACGTGATATGAACTGTGCTAGAGTCTCTTTCGCCCGCAGGCGAAGCCTCTAGTGGACTAGAATGTTCTGAACGACCCTGTGGCAGCTAGCGGTGTCACGGTAAATCTCGATGCACGCCATGGCGTATGCAAGGGGTGAGAGTGTGAACGCAGAGATAGCGAGGAAACACTAGCAAACAAGTGTGAACGCAGAGAGAGCGAGGAAACACTAGCAAACAAGTGTGAACGCAGACAGAGCGAGGAAACACTAGCAAACAAGTGTGAACGCAGACAGAGCGAGGAAACACTAGCAAACAAGTGTGAACGCAGACAGAGCGAGGAAACACTAGCAAACAAGTGTGAACGCAGAGAGAGCGAGGAAACACTAGCAAACAAGTGTGAACGCAGAGAGAGCGAGGAAACACTAGCAAACAAGTGTGAACGCAGAGAGAGCGAGGAAACACTAGCAAACAAGTGTGAACGCAGAGAGAGCGAGGAAAAACTAGCAAGCAAGTGTGAACGCAGAGAGAGCGAGGAAACACTAGCAAACAAGTGTGAACGCAGAGAGAGCGAGGAAACACTAGCAAACAAGTGCTACACCAATCGAGTGCTCCAAGTTAGAGAGTCCTCTGGGATTGACCTTCGAGAGTGAAGAGCAACGACCGAGCGAAGACTGGTAAGCCATTGATGTGCCATGGTATTGCTGTGAATTGACAAGTTGACGTATAAAACTCTCCAAAACTATTTACCATATTTAGATTGTTGTTACTTTCCTGGTGCAAGCTGTGTGATCCCCCGTATCTCTCAACATTGCGAAGGTGACGGTCGTAACACATGTTTACATGGTTGTGCAGAAGGCTGAAATCGGTTGAAGCCATGAGGACACATACAACTTTCGTGACTAAAGAGCCATCCTTCATGTCACGGAGGATACATACAACTTTCGTGACTACAGAGCTATCCTTCATGTCACGGAGGACACATACAACTTTCGTGACTACAGGGCCATCCTTCATGTCACGGAGGACACATACAACTTTCGTGATTACAGAGCTATCCTTCATGTCACGGAGGATACATACAACTTTCATGACTACAGGGCCATCCTTCATGTCACGGAGGACACATACAACTTTCGTGACTACAGAGCCATCATTCATGTCACGGAGGATACATACAACTTTGGTGACTACAGAGCCATCCTTCATGTCACGGAGGATACATACAACTTTGGTGACTACAGGGCCATCCTTCATGTCACGGAGGACACATACAACTTTCGTGACTACAGAGCCATCCTTCATGTCACGGAGGATACATACAACTTTCGTGACTACAGAGCCATCCTTCATGTCACGGAGGATACATACAACTTTGGTGACTACAGAGCCATCCTTCATGTCACGGAGGATACATACAACTTTGGTGACTACAGGGCCATCCTTCATGTCACGGAGGGTACATACAACTTTCGTGACTACAGGGCCATCCTTCATGTCACGGAGGGTACATACAACTGTCGTGACTACAGAGCCATCCTTCATGTCACGGAGGATACATACAACTTTGGTGACTACAGGGCCATCCTTCATGTCACGGAGGGTACATACAACTTTCGTGACTACAGAGCCATCCTTCATGTCACGGAGGACACATACAACTTTGGTGACTACAGTGCCATCCTTCATGTCACGGAGGACACATACAACTTTCGTGACTACAGGGCCATCCTTCATGTCAGGGAGGACACATACAACTTTGGTGACTACAGGGCCATCCTTCATGTCACGGAGGACACATACAACTTTCGTGACTACAGAGCCATCCCTCATGTCACGGAGGACACATACAACTTTCGTGACTACAGAACCATCCTTCATGTCACGGAGGACACATACAACTTTCGTGACTACAGAGCCATCCTTCATGTCACGGAGGACACATACAACTTTGGTGACTACAGAGCCATCCTTCATGTCACGGAGGATACATACAACTGTCGTGACTACAGAGCCATCCCTCATGTCACGGAGGACACATACAACTTTCGTGACTACAGAACCATCCTTCATGTCACGGAGGATACATACAACTTTCGTGACTACAGAACCATCCTTCATGTCACGGAGGACACATACAACTTTGGTGACTACAGGGCCATCCTTCATGTCACGGAGGACACATACAACTTTCGTGACTACAGAGCCATCATTCATGTCACGGAGGACACATACAACTTTCGTGACTACAGAGCCATCCCTCATGTCACGGAGGACAAATACAACTTTCGTGACTACAGAACCATCCTTCATGTCACGGAGGATACATACAACTTTCGTGACTACAGAGCCATCCCTCATGTCACGGAGGACACATACAACTTTCGTGACTACAGAGCCATCCCTCATGTCACGGAGGACACATACAACTTTCGTGACTACAGAACCATCCTTCATGTCACGGAAAATATATACAACTTTCGTGACTACAGAGCCATCCCTCATGTCACGGAGGACACATACAACTTTCGTGACTAAAGAGCCATCCTTCATGTCAATGAGGATACATACAACTGTCGTGATTACAGAGCTATCATTCATGTCACGGAGGACACATACAACTTTCGTGACTACAGAGCCATCCCTCATGTCACGGAGGACACATACAACTTTCGTGACTACAGAACCATCCTTCATGTCACGAAGGATATATACAACTTTCGTGACTACAGAGCCATCCCTCATGTCACGGAGGACACATACAACTTTCGTGACTAAAGAGCCATCCCTCATGTCACGGAGGACACATACAACTTTCGTGACTAAAGAGCCATCCTTCATGTCACGGAGGATACATACAACTGTCGTGACTACAGAACCATCCTTCATGTCACAGAGGATATATACAACTGTCGTGACTACAGAGCCATCCTTCATGTCACGGAGGACACATACAACTGTCGGGTTGGGTACCGTTTCGCCGTTTCCCGTTTCGCCGTATGGGTGTCAAATCGCCGTATTCGTCAATTTTTTTCTTAACGCGATCCAGTGCTATTTCGCCGTCCTCTTTAGTGTCGGTTCGCCGTACTGGGGCTGAAATGGTCGAAGTCGGAAACATTCGTGGACACTGTACCCGAGGTACTCTGTCCGGGCGGACAGAGTACCCCAGTTTGAAATTTCGGCATTTGAACGAGAACGAGACCGCGCTAAACGAAATTTATTGGCGTTGCTGAAATGGTCGAAGTCAGAAACATTCGGAACGTCGTTTAGCTTAAGATTACACCCGAATCACGCGGACCGTTAAGGTGCATGGATTACAGTACCGCTGAGCAAGACGTTTGTCACAAAACGCAGATACATTAACGCGGCCGGATCTTAGCATAACTCCCCGGGCGTGCGACGTCAGTCAGGCTGAGTGGCGGGTGCGGTCTGAGCTGAGCGCTATATCTCTCACTTTTACTGATTTCTATGTATCTCACTTTTACTGATTTCTATGTATCTCACTTTTACGGCAAAGTGACACTTACTTGATAAATACGGCGAAACGGGAAACGGCAAAACGGGAAACGGCGAAATGGGAAACGGCGAAACGGGAAACGGCGGAACGGGAACACACCCAACTGTCGTGACTACAGAGCCATCCTTCATGTCACGGAGGACACATACAACTTTCGTGACTACAGAGCCATCCTTCATGTCACGGAGGACACATACAACTTTCGTGACTACAGAGCCATCCCTCATGTCACGGAGGACATATACAACTTTCGTGACTACAGAGACATCCTTCATGTCACGGAGGACACATACAACTGTCGTGACTACAGAGCCATCCCTCATGTCACGGAGGACACATACAACTGTCGTGACTACAGAGCCATCCTTCATGTCACGGAGGATGCATACAACATTCGTGATTACAGAGCCATCCTACATGTCACGGAGTATACATACAACTTTCGTGACTACAGAGCCATCACTCATGTCCTGGCACCCGTTACTTCGGCATGTTCCCGTTCCGCCGTTTCCCATTTCGCCGTTTCCCATTTCGCCGTTTCCCATTTCACTGTTTCCCGTTTTGCCGTTTCCCGTTTCGCCGTATTAATCAAGTAAGTGTCACTTTGCCGTAAAAGTGAGATACATAGAAATCAGTAAAAGTGAGAGATATAGAAATCAGTAAAAGAGAGATAGATATAGAAATCAGACATTACGTTAATCAATAGGGAAATGAGACATTTAATTAACTGGAAAATTTAATGAACTATATTGAAAACATGAGAGAGAGAGAGAGAGAGAGAGAGAGAGAGAGAGAGAGAGAGAGAGAGAGAGAGAGAGAGAGAGAGAGAGAGAGAGAGAGAGAGAGTGAGGGTGTGTGTGTGAGACAGAGAGAGTGTGTGTGAGAGAGAGAGAGAGAGAGAGAGAGAGAGAGAGAGAGAGATAGAGAGAGACAGAGACAGAGAGAGAGAGACAGAGAGAGAGACAGAGAGAGAGAGAGACAGAGAGAGAGAGGTGTGAGAGAGAGAGGTGTGAGAGAGAGGTGTGAGAGAGAGAGGTGTGAGAGAGAGAGAGAGAGAGAGAGAGAGAGAGAGAGAGAGAGAGAGAGAGAGAGAGAGAGAGAGAGAGAGTTACTGACCTTCGTTAATTCATCTGTGCCTCTGGTTTTACAACGCACAGGACAGTTGTCAACAGTACACTTCCAATAAATATTTTCACCACGGTTGTAGTCTTTTCTCTACCTGTGGCCATTCAAAATAAGTGACAGACCACCACGTTTTGTTTCTGCGAACTCCATTAGGCCTACCACCGCTGCTTACGAGACGCTCGAAACAGCACAATCGACTTTCAACTTGCTTTTTGCTCAAGACCGTGACAAGACTGTGGCACTCACTCGGGGTGTACAATCAACAAACTGAAGACCACTCACTCGCACGGGATGTACAATCAACAAACTGAAGACCACTCACTCGCACGGGATGTACAAGCAACAAACTGAAGACCACTCACTCGCACGGGATGTACAAGCTACAAACTGAAGACTACTCATACATGCCCAAGTTCCCAGTACGAAGAACCGAAACTAAAGAGGACGGCGAAATAGCACGGGATCGCCTAAAGAAAAAAATTGACGAATACGGCGATTTGACACCCATACGGCAAAACGGGAAACGACGAAACGGTACCCAACCGTTACTCCACCTGTAAAGAGGGCTGCGGCGGCGTTGAGATGGATAGACGGTTAGATGGATAGACGGTTAGATGGATAGACGGTTAGATGGATAGACGGTTAGATGGATAGACGGTTAGATGGATAGATTGTTAGATGGATAGACGGTTAGATGGATAGACGGTTAGATGGATAGACGGTTAGATGGATAGACGGTTAGATGGATAGACGATTAGATGGATAGATGGTTAGATGGATAGACGGTTAGATGCATGAGTGAGTGGATATGTAAATGACTGGAGAAGTGGTTGGGTGGACGGATGGTTGGACATATGGGTCAATGGATTTATGGGTGGGTAGATGGATTGATTGATGAACAGATTGTAGGATGGATGGATGGATAGTTGGTTGGAATGATATTTGGATGGATGGATGGTTGGATGAGTGCATATATTGGATGGATGGTAGGATGGATAGATGGATGGATGGATGGATGGTTGCATGGATGGATGGATGGATGGATGGATGGTTGCATGGATGGATGGATGGATGGATGGTGGATGAATGGATGGATGGATGGATGGTTGCATGGATTGATGGATGAATGAATGGGTGGGTGGATGGATGGATGGATAGTTGGATGGATGAATGGTTGGTTGGATGAGTGCATATAGTGGATGGATGGATGGATGGAAAGATGGATAGATGGATGGATGGATGGATGGATAAGACTTTACGACCGATCAGCCTATGTAGCCCGTGTAAGACCTTTATCCAGACCACGGGTGTTGGTTGAAGTACCAACAAGTCAAAGACTCGATTCCCCACGTTATGCGCATTCTGCGAATCACTTGGGAGACATATGGCGGGTCTGTTCTTACCCCTGCCTCATGTGGGGGTAATCACTTGGGGGACATATGGCGGGTGTATTCTTACCCCTGCCTGATGTGGGGGTAATCTCTTGGGAGACATATGGCGGGTGTATTCTTACCCCTGCCTGATGTGGGGGTAATCTCTTGGGAGACATATGGCGGGTCTGTTCTTACCCCTGCCTGGCGTGGGGGTAATCTCAGGGGAGACATATGGGGGGTGTATTCTTACCCCTGCCTGGCGTGGGGGTAATCTCATGGGAGACATATGGCGGGTGTATTCTTACCCCTGCCTGGCGTGGGGGTAATCTCATGGGAGACATATGGGGGTGTATTCTTACCCCTGCCTGGCGTGGGGGTAATCTCATGGGAGACACATGGGGGGTCTATTCTTACCCCTGCCTGGCGTGGGGGTAATCTCTTGGGAGACATATGGCGGGTGTATTCTTACCCCTGCCTGGCGTGGGGATAATCTCTTGGGAGACATATGGCGGGTCTATTCTTACCCCTGCCTGGCGTGGGGGTAATCTCATGGGAGACATATGGCGGGTCTGTTCTTACCCCTGCCTGGCGTGGGGGTAATCTCATGGGAGACATATGGCGGGTCTGTTCTTACCCCTGCCTGGCGTGGGGGTAATCTCATGGGAGACATATGGCGGGTCTGTTCTTACCCCTGCCTGGCGTGGGGGTAATCTCATGGGAGACATATGGCGGGTGTATTCTTACCCCTGCCTGGCGTGGGGGTAATCTCATGGGAGACATATGGCGGGTCTGTTCTTACCCCTGCCTGGCGTGGGGATAATCTCTTGGGAGACATATGGCGGGTCTGTTCTTACCCCTGCCTGGCGTGGGGGTAATCTCATGGGAGACATATGGCGGGTCTGTTCTTACCCCTGCCTGGCGTGGGGGTAATCTCATGGGAGACATATGGCGGGTCTGTTCTTACCCCTGCCTGGCGTGGGGGTAATCTCATGGAGACATATGGCGGGTCTGTTCTTACCCCTGCCTGGCGTGGGGGTAATCTCATGGGAGACATATGGCGGGTCTGTTCTTACCCCTGCCTGGCGTGGGGTAATCTCATGGGAGACATATGGCGGGTCTGTTCTTACCCCTGCCTGGCGTGGGGGTAATCTCATGGGAGACATATGGCGGGTCTGTTCTTACCCCTGCCTGGCGTGGGGGTAATCTCATGGGAGACATATGGCGGGTCTGTTCTTACCCCTGCCTGGCGTGGGGGTAATCTCATGGGAGACATATGGCGGGTCTGTTCTTACCCCTGCCTGGCGTGGGGGTAATCTCATGGGAGACACATGGGGGGTCTATTCTTACCCCTGCCTGGCGTGGGGGTAATCTCATGGGAGACATATGGCGGGTGTATTCTTACCCCTGCCTGGCGTGGGGGTAATCTCATGGGAGACATATGGCGGGTGTATTCTTACCCCTGCCTGATGTGGGGGTAATCTCAGGGGAGACATATGGCGGGTGTATTCTTACCCCTGCCTGGCGTGGGGGTAATCTCTTGGGAGACATTTGGGGGGTCTATTCTTACCCCTGCCTGGCGTGGGGGTAATCTCATGGACTCCAAATCTCCAACCAAGCGCGGCACTGGCGAGTGGGAGTTTCAAAGCCAGCGTTGATTGGTCGTCGTGGTCACGTGAGGCAGTCAATCACATGACAGCGCCCAAGCAGAAGGAAGCTTGATTAAATATGCATGTGACCTTTCTGCGTTTAATGGACCGTGTGCTTTCATAGACCTTTCGGAGAGAGCACAGGCCTGTTTGCATGACCTTTGGTCTTTCGGAGTGACCCCGGCGAAAAGCAAAGTAGAACTGTGACCCGAGAAACCGCGTGCAGCGCCATGTTGATGCAAACTGTTTTCTTTACATCCCACGCAGAACAGGGGCTCGCAAATTATGCATCCTGTAGACCTGTTTTGTGATTTCTACAAGAGGTAGGCGCTTTTCAACATCCAATTAAATGGACTATTGCTTTTTTGCCTTTAGACGTGCTGAGAAGGACTGTGAAAAATCGTTCCAGTCTGGTTGCTTGTCATCTAATCACAAGGCCATGATGATGTCATCATCGACCCTTCCCATCCAGTGGCCGACTTGAATTTAGATCCGTCTCATGACTGATTTTAAAGTTATTTCTAGCATAACTGCTCGCTTTTCAGCCAACTTACCTCTCGTTTTCCCGCCCTCCACGCGCTTCGTCAGCCAATCGGCGTGCATGTACTTGTCATGCAGCGCCTTGCCAGCCAATGGGCGCGCGTGTACTTGTCATGCAGCGCCTTGCCAGCCAATCGACGTGCGTGTACTTGTCATGCAGCGCATTGCCAGCCAATCGGCGCGCGTGTACTTGTCATGCAGCGCATTGCCAGCCAATCGACGCGCGTGTACCTGTCATGCAGCGCATTGCCAGCCAATGGGCGCGCGTGTACTTGTCATGCAGCGCATTGCCAGCCAATGGCCGCGCGTGTACTTGTCATGCAGCGCATTGCCAGCCAATGGGCGCGCGTGTACTTGTCATGCAGCGCATTGCCAGCCAATCGGCGCGCGTGTACTTGTCATGCAGCGCATTGCCAGCCAATGGGCGCGCGTGTACTTGTCATGCAGCGCATTGCCAGCCAATGGGCGCGCGTGTACTTGTCATGCAGCGCATTGCCAGCCAATGGGCGCGCGTGTACTTGTCATGCAGCGCATTGCCAGCCAATCGGCGCGCGTGTACTTGTCATGCAGCGCATTGCCAGCCAATGGGCGCGCGTGTACTTGTCATGCAGCGCATTGCCAGCCAATGGGCGCGCGTGTACTTGTCATGCAGCGCATTGCCAGCCAATGGGCGCGCGTGTACTTGTCATGCAGCGCATAGCCAGCCAATGGGCGCGCGTGTACTTGTCATGCAACGCATTGCCAGCCAATGGGCGCGCGTGTCACCATCGTATGCAGTTTCCCAGTGGCAGCAGTTTTCTCGGACAGGCGGACTCGTGTCGAGAAAAAAACAGTGCTCCCCCTCAGGGAGAAAAAAGATTTGCTTTAGTCAAAACCTGTGCAGGTGGATGGGAGGGTGGGGGTAAGGGGTGGGGGGTAGGTGGGTAAGGGGAGGGGTAGATCAGATTTTTTGTGAACGTCAGAGGAAAGAGTTTATGACTGCAGTTTTTATGTTTTCAACATCTCAGGATACTGTCTCACGAATCGGCTGTGGGCGAAGTGATACGAGAGGTTAGCTGCGAGCACATAAG
>JAWQFJ010011283.1:0-27350 GCA_034096865.1 Theodoxus fluviatilis
CTTGACCTGCGCGCGACCGAGTTAGGCTAATATTAGCTTGTTGTGACACAGTAAGTCAGTCGCGTCGCAGTTAGGAATGTGGGAGTATGTTCGTTATCGTGCTGGTAATTTCTAGAAATTGTGTAAAGGTATATAAGGAGCGGAAGCGAGTGAGAGAGGAGAGCAGCAGATACGACAGAGTTAAAGGTGAGAGCTTTGACCCTGTACAGAGCGAGTTTCTGCTGTGTGCTAGCAAGCCTCTGCGGTACTGTAAGCAGAGTGAAGCTGCGACGTAGTGCGACGATTATTGCTGTTGGCTGATTTTCACCACTGTAGTCGATCAGTGTGTGAATAAAGTTCGTTGGAAACGATCACCGGAGTCTGTCACTGTGACTTCCTAGCGCAAGCCAGGAGAACCCCCGTACATCAAGATATTGCAGAGAGGAGTGCAACATTGGTTCCCAGACGGGGAACAGTTGAAGCAGTGACAGTGACAACGGAAATGGAAGGCGAGAAACGCGTAACACGATCCAATGCACGCGCGGAGGCGACAGAGCAACCGACCAAAGACATCGCAATGATGATGAGACTTCTGCTCGACCAACAAAAGGAGGAGAAGGCAGACCGTGAACGGAAGGAGGCAGAGGAGAAAGCCTACCGTGAACGGAAGGAGGCAGAGGAGAAAGCCTACCGTGAACGGAAGGAGCAAGAAGAAGCAGAACGTCAGGAAGAGTTGCTGCAAAACATCAAAGCCGGGACAGAGGGACTTCAGAGGGAAATCGAGGCAGTGAGCTGTCGCCTCAGAGAGGAGATAGGTCGCATTGATGCTAACCTCAAGCAGGAAACAGCACGCCTCGACTCCCTGGAAGGAGAAGTAACCCGCCTTGACACCGTTATCTGCAGACTGGAGAAAAAGCTGGAAGAAAAGATCAGAAACCTTTCCCTTCATCGGGAGGGACAGCGTGGATATATCAAGTGTTATAACTGCAATAAGAGAGGCCACATCGCTCGCCGCTGTCCACAGAGGAAGGAGAAAGCCACCACCTCCCAGGAAAACTCCACCCTGCACCTGCTCAAGAGCGTGCGCGTCGACCAAGCAGGACTTTCGATCGAAGTTCACATTGACGGCAACATTTACCAGGCTCTGATCGACGCAGAAGCGACCATTTCTGTGTTGAGGACTAGTCTGTGTCCCTTCAAGAGAATCGAGGAATCGGCGATGATGCTCACTGACGTCAGAAACTGACGGATCCCTGTGCACGGCGTTGTGACAGTGAAGGTGAAAGCAAGTGAGCTTGTTATTTCTCATCCCTTGGTGATCGCCGGACATAAAAGATGACGTCATCCTGGAACATATTTTCTGCAGACGTATTGCTGCGTGGTAGACTGGGAACGGTTCCTCCTGTTCATGGATGGGCACCACGTGCAGTTAAAGGGTCTTGTGGGTGAAGGGAAAGCTTCACTGCGTCCCTCTGGAGCCTTGAGGTTGATCACCTCGCAAGGGACGCCTCTGGCAGCCATACCTTGACCTGCAGTCCATCATCGGCTGGATGAAGGACAGGCCTGTTCGCCCACCCCGGAAGGAGGTCACCGTTACCAGCCCTGTCTCCAAGGCGTACTGGACCCTGTAGGATGACCTACAGGTGAAGGACGGATCCCTGTATAGAAAGTCGATAGACGAGAAGGGAGAAACCTGCCGCCTTCTCCGTTCTGCCGAGAGCCATGCAGGAGGAAGCGCTGAGACAGGTACACGATGACCCAGCAGCTGGCCACCTCGGAAGGCAGAAGACGTACCGACGCGTCTGTGAGCGGTACTTTTGGATTGGTCGACACAAGTCCGTTCGCAACTTGTGTCGGCGCTGTGCCATCTGTGCCTCACGGACAAGACCCCACAGTCGCCGTAGTGGCTCTAGCAAGACTGACAGTTCTGCAGTGGTCGCCAGGCCATTGGTGGATATCCCCCGTGAAGTGCCCCAGGGTGTGGAACCGCTCCAGGGTATGCTGCAGGCAGTGGGAAAGTCCGCAAGGACACACCTGCAGCGGAGCGTGGACGGAATGAAGACTGGTTACGACCGCAAGGCCTATCACCAGATCTCTCCTGATGGCACTGCACCGTGGTACTCCAACCCACGGACTGAGAAGGGATGCACCACCAAGCTTGCCCGGCCACAGAGAGGACGTTACGTGAACCGTGCCCGTCTCTGGAAGTACCAGGGAGAACTACCGCCGGACTGGTGGCAGTCGCCACGACGTCACCCTGACCGACCGACGACGAGCCCACAGAGAGAGACACTGTACCAGGGCCTTCCTCGGAAGACGAGAGCGTGGATGGAGCGACCCCTGATTAGGTACAGACATACACGCGGCGAGAGCGGAGTGTGATGCGCCCATCTCGCTTCCTGTGAGGAGTTCTTTATTTTCAGTGACAGTATGAACAATGGTCATGCAGACATTGACCCCATGGACTGGGCAGATGCTACCGCAAGGAAGCTTTCGCCCATGTGTGAGGTTTCTGCATCTATGCCACTCATTTTGTAATTTTTGAACTACCTGGACTGCGGATTGACTCTTTCCCGGTATTTTGTTGTTGTTGTTGATGATAATGTTGTTGTTAGTTGTGTATTTTTGAGGTGTTAGTTTATGGTGTTTTGTAAATTTAGTGATGGAGTCGTATATGTAGTGAGACCGACGAGGTCGTTTCGGTCTTTAGGGGAGGAGCTATGTTGTGACGTTTTCTCGAACCTACTGGCACCGTCGCAGGCGTGTTTATCAGTCAGGTCACGGCCTTGACCTGCGCGCGACCGAGTTAGGCTAATATTAGCTTGTTGTGACACAGTAAGTCAGTCGCATCGCAGTTAGGAATGTGGGAGTATGTTCGTTATCGTGCTGGTAATTTCTAGAAATTGTGTAAAGGTATATAAGGAGCGGAAGCGAGTGAGAGAGGAGAGCAGCAGATACGACAGAGTTAAAGGTGAGAGCTTTGACCCTGTACAGAGCGAGTTTCTGCTGTGTGCTAGCAAGCCTCTGCGGTACTGTAAGCAGAGTGAAGCTGCGACGTAGTGCGACGATTATTGCTGTTGGCTGATTTTCACCACTGTAGTCGATCAGTGTGTGAATAAAGTTCGTTGGAAACGATCACCGGAGTCTGTCACTGTGACTTCCTAGCGCAAGCCAGGAGAACCCCCGTACATCAAGATATTGCAGAGAGGAGTGCAACACACGCGTATATCGCACCTACTCGCTGCTCCAATCTCAACGGAATAAAAGCTGCATGAATGTGAACTCGCAACAAACTGAGTCAGCCCGGAAGCAAACTACAGGGCGACTACACGTCAGTCCGTCAGTAAACTACAGAATGACTACACGTCAGTCTGGCAGTAAACTACAGGGTGACTACACGTCAGTCTGGCAGTAAACTACAGGGCGACTACACGTCAGTCCGGTAGTAAACTACAGGGTGACTACACGTCAGTCGGCAGTAAACTACAGGGTGACTACACGTCAGTCCGGCAGTAAACTACACAGTGGCTACACGTCAGTCTGGCAGTAAACTACACAGTGACTACACGACAGTCCGGTAGTAAACTACAGGGTGACTACAAGTCAGTCCGGCAGTAAACTACAGGGTGACTACACGTCAGTCCGGCAGTAAACTACACAGTGGCTACACGTCAGTCTTGCAGTAAACTACACAGTGACTACACGACAGCCTGGCAGTAAACTACAGGGTGACTACACGTCAGTATGGCAGTAAACTACACAGTGGCTACACGTCAGTCCGTCAGTAAACTACACGGTGACTACACGACAGTCCGGTAGTAAACTACAGGGTGACTACACGTCAGTCCGTCAGTAAACTACACAGTGACTACACGACAGTCCGGTAGTAAACTAAAGGGTGACTACACGTCAGTCCGGCAGTAAACTACACAGTGACTATACGACAGTCCGGTAGTAAACTACACAGTGGCTACACGTCAGTCCGGCAGTAAACTACAGGGCGACTACACGACAGTCCGGTAGTAAACTACACAGTGACTACACGTCAGTCTGGCAGTAAACTACAGGGCGACTACACGACAGTCCGGTAGTAAACTACACAGTGACTACACGTCAGTCTGGCAGTAAACTACAGGGCTACTACACGTCAGTCCGGCAGTAAACTACAGGGCGACTACACGACAGTCCGGTAGTAAACTACACAGTGACTACACGTCAGTCTGGCAGTAAACTACAGGGCGACTACACGTCAGTCCGGCAGTAAACTACAGGGCGACTACACGACAGTCCGGTAGTAAACTACACAGTGACTACACGTCAGTCTGGCAGTAAACTACACAGTGACTACACGTCAGTCTGGCAGTAAACTACACAATGACTACACGTCAGTCTGGCAGTAAACTACACAGTGACTACACGTCAGTCTGGCAGTAAACTACAGGGTGACTACACGTCAGTCCGGCAGTAAACTACACAGTGACTACACGTCAGTCTGGCAGTAAACTACACAGTGACTACACGTCAGTCCGGCAGTAAACTACACAGTGACTACACGACAGTCCGGCAGTAAACTACAGGGTGACTACACGTCAGTCCGGTAGTAAACTACAGGGTGACTACACGTCAGTCCGGCAGTAAACTACACAGTGACTACACGACAGTCCGGCAGTAAACTACAGGGTGACTACACGTCAGTCCGGTAGTAAACTACAGGGTGGCTACACGTCAGTCCGGCAGTAAACTACACAGTGGCTACACGTCAGTCCGGTAGTAAACTACAGGGTGACTACACGTCAGTCCGGCAGTAAACTACACAGTGACTACACGACAGTCCGGCAGTAAACTACAGGGTGACTACACGTCAGTCCGGTAGTAAACTACAGGGTGACTACACGTCAGTCCGGCAGTAAACTACAGGGTGACTACACGTCAGTCCGGCAGTAAACTACAGGGTGACTACACGTCAGTCCGGCAGTAAACTACAGGGCGACTACACGTCAGTCCGGCAGTAAACTACAGGGCGACTACACGACAGTCCGGTAGTAAACTACACAGTGACTACACGTCAGTCCGGTAGTAAACTACAGGGTGACTACACGTCAGTCCGGTAGTAAACTACACAGTGACTACACGTCAGTCCGGTAGAAAACTACAGGGTGACTACACGACAGTCCGGCAGTAAACTACAGGGTGACTACACGTCAGTCTGGCAGTAAACTACACAGTGACTACACGTCAGTCCGGCAGTAAACTACAGGGCGACTACACGACAGTCCGGTAGAAAACTACAGGGCGACTACACGTCAGTCTGGCAGTAAACTACACAGTGACTACACGTCAGTCCGGCAGTAAACTATACAGAGCGACTACACGACAGTCCGGCAGTAAACTACAGGGCGACTACACGTCAGTCCGGCAGTAAACTACAGGGTGACAACACGTCAGTCTGGCAGTAAACTACAGGGCGACTACACGTCAGTCCGGCAGTAAACTATACAGAGCGACTACACGTCAGTCCGGCAGTAAACCTCAGGGCGACTACACGACAGTCCGGTAGAAAACTACAGGGCGACTACACGTCAGTCCGGCAGTAAACTACAGGGCGACTACACGTCAGTCCGGCAGTAAACTACAGGGCGACTACACGACAGTCCGGTAGTAAACTACAGGGCGACTACACGTCAGTCCGGCAGTAAACTACAGGGCGACTACACGTCAGTCCGGCAGTAAACTACAGGGCGACTACACGACAGTCCGGTAGTAAACTACAGGGCGACTACACGTCAGTCTGGCAGTAAACTACAGAAAGACTACACGTCAGTCCGGTAGAAAACTACACAGTGACTACACGTCAGTCCGGCAGTAAACTACAGGGCTACTACACGTCAGTCCGGCAGTAAACTACAGGGTGACTACACGACAGTCCGGTAGAAAACTACAGGGCGACTACACGTCAGTCCGGTAGTAAACTACAGGGCGACTACACGTCAGTCCGGTAGTAAACTACAGGGCGACTACACGTCAGTCCGGTAGTAAACTACAGGGCGACTACACGTCAGTCTGGCAGTAAACTACAGGGTGACTACACGTCAGTCCGGTAGTAAACTACAGGGCGACTACACGTCAGTCCGGTAGAAAACTACAGGGTGACTACACGACAGTCCGGTAGAAAACTACAGGGTGACTACACGTCAGTCCGGTAGAAAACTACACAGTGACTACACGTCAGTCCGGTAGTAAACTACAGGGTGACTACACGACAGTCCGGTAGAAAACTACACAGTGGCTACACGTCAGTCCGGTAGTAAACTACAGGGTGACTACACGACAGTCCGGCAGTAAACTACACAGTGACTACACGACAGTCCGGTAGTAAACTACAGGGTGACTACACGTCAGTCCGGCAGTAAACTACACAGTGGCTACACGTCAGTCTGGCAGTAAACTACACAGTGACTACACGACAGTCCGGTAGTAAACTACACAGTGGCTACACGTCAGTCTGGCAGTAAACTACACAGTGACTACACGACAGTCCGGTAGTAAACTACAGGGTGACTACACGTCAGTCCGGCAGTAAACTACACAGTGGCTACACGACAGTCTGGCAGTAAACTACACAGTGACTACACGACAGTCTGGTAGTAAACTACAGGGTGACTACACGTCAGTCCGGCAGTAAACTACACAGTGGCTACACGTCAGTCTGGCAGTAAACTACACAGTGACTACACGACAGTCCGGTAGTAAACTACAGGGTGACTACACGTCAGTCCGGCAGTAAACTACACAGTGGCTACACGTCAGTCTGGCAGTAAACTACACAGTGACTACACGACAGTCCGGTAGTAAACTACAGGGTGACTACACGTCAGTCCGGCAGTAAACTACACAGTGGCTACACGTCAGTCTGGCAGTAAACTACACAGTGACTACACGTCAGTCCGGTAGTAAACTACAGGGTGACTACACGTCAGTCTGGCAGTAAACTACAGGGTGACTACACGTCAGTCTGGCAGTAAACTACAGGGTGACTACACGTCAGTCCGGCAGTAAACTACACAGTGGCTACACGTCAGTCCGGTAGTAAACTACACAGTGACTACACGACAGTCTGGCAGTAAACTACAGGGTGACTACACGTCAGTCCGGCAGTAAACTACAGAATGACTACACGTCAGTCCGGCAGTAAACTACAGGGTGACTGCACGTCAGTCTGGCAGTAAACTACAGGGTGACTACACGTCAGTCTGGCAGTAAACTACACAGTGATTACACGTCAGTCTGGCAGTAAACTACAGGGTGACTACACGTCAGTCTGGCAGTAAACTACAGGGTGACTACACGACAGTCCGGCAGTAAACTACAGAATGACTACACGTCAGTCCGGCAGTAAACTACAGAATGACTACACGTCAGTCCGGCAGTAAACTACAGGGTGACTGCACGTCAGTCTGGCAGTAAATTACAGGGCGACTACACGTCAGTCCGGTAGTAAACTACAGGGTGACTACACATTAGTCCGGCAGTAAACTACAGGGTGACTACACGACAGTCCGGCAGTAAACTACAGAATGACTACACGTCAGTCCGGCAGTAAACTACAGGGTGACTACACGTCAGTCCGGTAGTAAACTACAGGGTGACTACACATTAGTCCGGCAGTAAACTACACAGTGACTACACGTCAGTCTGGCAGTAAACTACAGGGTGACTACACGTCAGTCTGGCAGTAAACTACAGGGCGACTACACGTCAGTCCGGCAGTAAACTACAGAAAGACTACACGTCAGTCCGGCAGTAAACTACAGGGTGACTACATGTCAGTCTGGCAGTAAACTACAGAAAGACTACACGTCAGTCCGGCAGTAAACTACAGGATGACTACACGTCAGTCTGGCAGTAAACTACAGGGTGACTACACGTCAGTCTGGCAGTAAATTACAGGGTGACTACACGTCAGTCCGGCAGTAAACTACAGGGCGACTACACGTCAGTCTGGCAGTAAACTACAGGGTGACTACACGTCAGTCCGGCAGTAAACTACAGGGCGACTACACGTCAGTCCGGCAGTAAACTACAGAAAGACTACACGTCAGTCCGGCAGTAAACTACAGAAAGACTACACGTCAGTCCGGCAGTAAACTACAGGGTGACTACACGTCAGTCTGGCAGTAAACTACAGAATGACTACACGTCAGTCCGGCAGTAAACTGCAGGATGACTACACGTCAGTCTGGCAGTAAACTACACAGTGGCTACACGTCAGTCCGGTAGTAAACTACAGGGTGACTACACGTCAGTCCGGTAGTAAACTACAGGGTGACTACACGTCAGTCCGGCAGTAAACTACACAGTGATTACACGTCAGTCCGGTAGTAAACTACAGGGTGACTACACGTCAGTCCGTCAGTAAACTACACAGTGACTACACGTCAGTCCGGCAGTAAACTACAGGGTGACTACACGTCAGTCCGGCAGTAAACTACACAGTGATTACACGTCAGTCCGGTAGTAAACTACAGGGTGACTACACGTCAGTCTGGCAGTAAACTACAGGGTGACTACACGTCAGTCCGGCAGTAAACTACAGGGTGACTACACGTCAGTCCGTCAGTAAACTACACAGTGACTACACGTCAGTCCGGCAGTAAACTACAGGGTGACTACACGTCAGTCCGGCAGTAAACTACACAGTGACTACACGTCAGTCCGGCAGTAAACTACAGGGTGACTACACGTCAGTCCGGCAGTAAACTACACAGTGACTACACGTCAGTCCGGCAGTAAACTACACAGTGACTACACGTCAGTCCGGCAGTAAACTACAGGGTGACTACACGTCAGTCTGGCAGTAAACTACACAGTGACTACACGTCAGTCTGGCAGTAAACTACACAGTGACTACACGTCAGTCCGGCAGTAAACTACACAGTGACTACACGTCAGTCCGGCAGTAAACTACAGGGTGACTACACGTCAGTCTGGCAGTAAACTACAGGGTGACTACACGTCAGTCTGGCAGTAAACTACAGGGTGACTACTCGTCAGTCTGGCAGTAAACTACACAGTGACTACACGTCAGTCCGGCAGTAAACTACACAGTGACTACACGTCAGTCCGGCAGTAAACTACAGGGTGACTACACGTCAGTCCGGCAGTAAACTACAGGGTGACTACACGTCAGTCTGGCAGTAAACTACAGGGTGACTACACGTCAGTCTGGCAGTAAACTACAGGGTGACTACACGTCAGTCCGGCAGTAAACTACAGGGTGACTACACGTCAGTCCGGCAGTAAACTACACAGTGACTACACGTCAGTCCGGTAGTAAACTACAGGGTGACTACACGTCAGTCCGGTAGTAAACTACAGGGCGACTACACGTCAGTCCGGTAGTAAACTACAGGGTGACTACACGTCAGTCCGGCAGTAAACTACAGGGTGACTACACGTCAGTCCGGCAGTAAACTACACAGTGACTACACGTCAGTCTGGCAGTAAACTACAGGGCTACTACACGTCAGTCCGGCAATAAACTACAGGGTGACTACACGTCAGTCCGGCAGTAAACTACACAGTGACTACACGTCAGTCTGGCAGTAAACTACAGGGCTACTACACGTCAGTCCGGCAATAAACTACAGGGTGACTACACGTCAGTCTGGCAGTAAACTACAGGGTGACTACACGTCAGTCTGGCAGTAAACTACAGGGTGACTACACGTCAGTCCGGCAGTAAACTATACAGAGCGACTACACGTCAGTCCGGCAGTAAACTACACAGTGTCTACACGTCAATCTGGCAGTAAACTACAGAATGACTACACGTCAGTCCGGCAATAAACTACAGGGTGACTACACGTCAGTCCGGCAATAAACTACAGGGTGACTACACGTCAGTCCGATAGTAAACTACAGGGTGACTACACGTCAGTCCGGCAGTAAACTACACAGTGACTACACGTCAGTCCGGCAATAAACTACAGAGTGAACAGGCTTACGGGAAACGGAGCGATTCTATCCGATAATACACGATACATTCTTCAGTGTAGTCACGTTTGCTTCTTCTAGATTATTCAAGCTTTCAAATCTACCGAAAGAAACAAGCAAAGCATTGTCAACATGGCCACACCCGCTTAAAAAAAAGATGCACGCGAAACGTGTTTTACCGCTAGACAGTTCATTCCCCCTGATTTGCGGACAGCAAGATATGCATGATGAAACGATTAGTGCACGTGTAATGAAACGCAGGTCTTGACAATAAAATCGCTCGTTCTGTGTGTGTGTGTGTGTGTGTGTGTCTGTCTGTCTGTCTGTCTGTCTGTCTGTCTGTCTCTCTCTCTCTCTCTCTCTGTCTCTCTCTCTCTCTCTCTCTCTCTCTCTCTCTCTCTCATTTACACACACTTACGCGCACACACACACGTACACACACACACACACACACGTGCAAACTCTTACACAAACACTTACACACACTTACACACACACTTACACACACACCTACACACACACACACACACACACACACACACACACACACACACACACACACACACACACACACACACACACACACACGCACTCACACAGATGAGGAAGAGGCAGCGAGGAAACTCGGCAGAGAAAACACACTCCGCCAGCGGCCACCCCCACTCCTCCGCTGCACGCACGCCATCCATTGCCCCACCCAAGACACGCTGAGGGCTACCAGGTCAAAGACCCATTTACCTTTCGTCCCGGTCATTCCAATCCATCAGGTCGTCACGTCCCATAAATACCAGCCTGCTGCCAGAGCTGCATTCCGAGTGGACCTTAAGAAGTGCTGGGACTTGTGCCCGCCATTGCGGGTGCACGGCGTGACAGACAACAAGAGGGACGCGATGGAGGAAAAACGCCAGGCAGTGCAGACTTCAATCAACAAGACCTGAACTGCGTCTGTACCCAGTGTGTCTGTACCCAGTGTGTCTGTACCCACTGTGTCTGTACCCAGTGTGTCTGTACCCAGTGTGTCTGTACCCAGTGTGTCTGTATCCAGTGTGTCTGTTCCCACTGTGTCTGTACCCAGTGTGTCTGTACCCAGTGTGTCTGTACCCACTGTGTCTGTACTCAGTGTGTCTGTAGCCACTGTGTCTGTACCCAGTGTGTCTGTACCCAGTGTGTCTGTTCTCAGTGTGTCTGTACTCAGTGTGTCTGTACTCAGTGTGTCTGTACCCAGTGTGTCTGTACCCAGTGTGTCTGTACCCACTGTGTCTGTACTCAGTGTGTCTGTAGCCACTGTGTCTGTACCCAGTGTGTCTGTACCCAGTGTGTCTGTACCCAGTGTGTCTGTACCCACTGTGTCTGTACTCAGTGTGTCTGTAGCCACTGTGTCTGTACCCAGTGTGTCTGTTCTCAGTGTGTCTGTACTCAGTGTGTCTGTACTCACTGTGTCTGTACCCAGTGTGTCTCTTTACCCAGTGTGTCTGTACTCAGTGTGTCTGTAGCCACTGTGTCTGTACCCAGTGTGTCTCTTTACCCAGTGTGTCTGTACTCAGTGTGTCTGTACCCAGTGTGTCTGTACCCAGTGTGTCTGTACCCAGTGTGTCTGTACCCAGTGTGTCTGTACTCACTGTGTCTGTACCCAGTGTGTCTGTACCCACTGTGTCTGTACTCACTGTGTCTGTACCCACTGTGTCTGTACCCACTGTGTCTGTACCCAGTGTGTCTGTACCCACTGTGTCTGTACCCACTGTGTCTGTACCCAGTGTGTCTGTACGCACTGTCTCTGTACTCACTGTGTCTGTACTCAGTGTGTCTGTACTCAGTGTGTCTGTGCCCAGTGTGTCTGTACCCAGTGTGTCTGTACCCAGTGTGTTTGTACGCACTGTGTCTGTACTCAGTGTGTCTGTACTCAGTGTGTCTGTAGCCACTGTGTCTGTACCCAGTGTGTCTCTTTACCCAGTGTGTCTGTACCCAGTGTGTCTGTACTCAGTGTGTCTGTACTCAGTGTGTCTGTACTCAGTGTGTCTGTACCCACTGTGTCTGTACCCACTGTGTCTGTATTCACTGTGTCTGTACCCAGTGTGTCTGTACTCACTGTGTCTGTACTCACTGTGTCTGTACTCAGTGTGTCTGTACCCAGTGTGTCTGTACCCAGTGTGTCTGTACCCAGTGTGTCTGTACCCAGTGTGTCTGTACTCAGTGTGTCTGTACCCAGTGTGTCTGTACCCAGTGTGTCTGTATTCAATGTGTCTGTACCCAGTGTGTCTGTACTCACTGTGTCTGTACTCAGTGTGTCTGTACTCAGTGTGTCTGTACTCACTGTGTCTGTATTCACTGTGTCTGTACCCAGTGTGTCTGTACTCAGTGTGTCTGTAGCCACTGTGTCTGTACCCAGTGTGTCTCTTTACCCAGTGTGTCTGTACTCAGTGTGTCTGTACCCAGTGTGTCTGTACCCAGTGTGTCTGTACCCAGTGTGTCTGTACCCAGTGTGTCTGTACTCACTGTGTCTGTACCCACTGTGTCTGTACCCAGTGTGTCTGTACCCACTGTGTCTGTACTCACTGTGTCTGTACCCACTGTGTCTGTACCCACTGTGTCTGTACCCAGTGTGTCTGTACCCACTGTGTCTGTACCCACTGTGTCTGTACCCAGTGTGTCTGTACGCACTGTGTCTGTACTCAGTGTGTCTATACCCACTGTGTCTGTACCCACTGTGTCTGTACCCAGTGTGTTTGTACGCACTGTGACTGTTCCCAATGCGTCTGCACCTCCTGTGTTTTTTTTTCTCCAAGATCAAGCTTACATTCTTTGTATACGGATGGAGTGCCACTAACAAGGATGGAGTGCCACTAACAAGGATGGAGTGCAACTAACAAGGATGGAGTGCCACTACCAGGGTGGATTGCCACTACCAAGGGTGGAGTGCCACTAACAAGGATGGAGTGCCACTACCAGGGTGGATTGCCACTACCAAGAGTGGAGCACCACTGTAAAGGTGGAGTATCGCTCCCAAGGGTGGTGTACCACTAAAATGGTAGAATACCCTTACTAAGGGTGGATTACCACTACTAAGGGTGGAGTGCCACTACCAAGGGTGTAGAACCACTACCAAGGGTGGAGAACCACTACCAAGGGTGGAGTGCCACTACCAAGGGTGGAGTGCCACTACCAAGGGTGGAGTGCCACTACCAAGGGTGGAGTGCCACTACCAAGGGTGGAGTGCCACTACCAAGGGTGGAGTACCACTACCAAGGGTGGAGTGCCACTACCAAGGGTGGAGTACCACTACCAAGGGTGGAGTGCCACTACCAAGGGTGGAGTACCACTACCAAGGGTGGAATGCCACTACCAAGGGTGGATTACCACTACCAAGGGTGGAGTACCCCTACCAAGGGTGGAGTGCCACTACCAAGGGTGGAGTACCACTACCAAGGGTGGAGTACCACTACCAAGGGTGGAGTACCACTACCAAGGGTGGAGTACCCCTACCAAGGGTGGAATGCCACTACCAAGGGTGGATTACCACTACCAAGGGTGGAATGCCACTACCAAGGGTGGATTACCACTACCAAGGGTGGAGTACCCCTACCAAGGGTGGAATGCCACTACCAAGGGTGGATTACCACTACCAAGGGTGGAATGCCACTACCAAGGGTGGATTACCACTACCAAGGGTGGAGTGCCACTACCAAGGGTGGAGAACCACTACCAAGGGTGGAGTGCCACTACCAAGGGTGGAGAGCCACTACCAAGGGTAGAATACCCTTACCAAGGGTGGAGTACCACTACCAAGGGTGAAGAACCACTACCAAGGGTGGAGTACCACTACCAAGGGTGAAGAACCACTACCAAGTGTGGAGTGCCACTACCAAGGGTGGAGTGCCACTACCAAGGGTGGATTACCACTACTAAGAGTGGAGTGCCACTACCAAGGGTGGAGTGCCACTACCAAGGGTGGAGAACCACTACCAAGGGTGGAGAACCACTACCAAGGGTGGAGAACCACTACCAAGGGTGGATTACCACTACCAAGTTGGATTACCACTACCAAGGGTGGAGTGCCACTACCAAGCGTGGAGAACCACTACCAAGG
Source organism: Theodoxus fluviatilis (assembly GCA_034096865.1). Taxonomy (NCBI): domain Eukaryota; kingdom Metazoa; phylum Mollusca; class Gastropoda; order Cycloneritida; family Neritidae; genus Theodoxus; species Theodoxus fluviatilis. The sequence continues at coordinate 14,057 of JAWQFJ010011283.1, forward strand.
GTGGAGTGCCACTACCAAGGGTGGAGTGCCACTACCAAGGGTGGAGAACCACTACCAAGGGTGGAATGCCACTACGAAGGGTGGATTATCACTACCAAGGGTGGAGTACCACTACCAAGGGTGGAGTACCACTACCAAGAGTGGAGAACCACTACCAAGGGTGGAATGCCACTACCAAGGGTGGAATGCCCCTACCAAGGGTGGAGAACCACTACCAAGGGTGGTGTACCACTACCAAGGGTGGAATGCCACTACCAAGGGTGGAGAACCACTACCAAGGGTGGAATGCCACTACCAAGGGTGGATTGCCACTACCAAGGGTGGAGAACCACTACCAAGGGTGGAGAACCACTACCAAGGGTGGTGTACCACTACCAAGGGTGGAATGCCACTACCAAGGGTGGAATGCCACTACCAAGGGTGGATTGCCACTACCAAGGGTGGAGAACCACTACCAAGGGTGGAGAACCACTACCAAGGGTGGTGTACCACTAAAAGGGTAGAATACCCTTACCAAGGGTGGAGTACCCCTACCAAGGGTGAATTACCACTACTAAGGGTGGAGTGCCACTACCAAGGGTGGAGTACCACTACCAAGGGTGGAGTGCCACTACCAGCAAGGGTGGAGTGCCACCAGCAAGGGTGGAGTTGCCACTACCAAGGGTAGAATACCCTTACCAAGGGTGGAGTACCCCTACCAAGGGTGGATTACCACTACTAAGGGTGGAGTGCCACTACCAAGGGTGGAGTACCACTACCAAGGGTGGAGTGCCATCAGCAAGGGTGGAGAACCACTACCAAGGGTAGAATACCCTTACCAAGGGTGGAGTACCCCTACCAAGGGTGGATTACCACTACTAAGGGTGGAGTGCCACTACCAAGGGTGGAGTACCACTACCAAGGGTGGAGAACCACTACCAAGGGTGGAGTACCACTACCAAGGGTGGAGTACCATCAGCAAGGGTGGAGTGCCACTACCAAGGGTGGAGTGCCACTACCAAGGGTGGAGTGCCATCAGCAAGGGTGGAGTGCCACCAGCAAGGGTGAAGTGCCACCAGCGAGAGTGGAGTAGGACCCCAGACAGACGGAAGTGCGCGCTGGCGGAAGACGGAAGGTGGGCGGCCGATGGCGGGCGATACGCGATGCAGTGCCGCCAGCGGAGGATGGCTTTCCGTCCTGGTGCGTGAGTGACAGAGATAGAGCGCGGCAAGGCTTTAGTGCTGCCCCCTATCTGCCGCGCTCTCTGCACAGCGCTGGAGTGCCTGTCAGACACACAAATGAAGGGCTGATTGAGCGATAAATACCTCTAACCTGACTCAGTGCCCTGAAGAAATAAGGTGTGTCTGTCTGTCTGCCTGCCTGCCTGCCTGCCTGCCTGCCTCTCCCCCCCTCCCCCCTCCCCCCTCTCTCTCTCTCTCTCTCTCTCTCTCTCTCTCTCTCTCTCTCTCTCTCTCTCTCTGGAGCAATCTCGATTCCCAAAAATATAGAGGCATATCACTGCTAAGTACTCAGATTTCAGCTCACTTGCCTTGGGCAAAGGTTGTTGTTATTTGTTGACTCCAGCCAAAAACCAAGGCTACAGCAAAATGTTGTATGTTGTACTGTTATGTGGGGATTATTTTCAGTCGTGGTAAGCTCCTAACATAACAACTGGCATTCTCTGGAGACAGAGATCAAATCCCCTGAAGACGGAGTGTGGCTGCCTATATGGCGGGGTGTTCAAAAACAGTCACACACGCAATCATCTCACCCACTTGGGTGATCCTCTGAGTGTTTACCCAGGTACGCAACAACAGCAACAACAACAACAACTGCTAAGTACTCTCAGCAAGGTATTTTCATCGATATTGACGAAGCGTCTGCAAGTCTGGGCGAAAGATAGTGGAAAGCTGTGTATGGAGCAAGCTGGCTTCCGTAAGAAGTACTCGACTATAGACCACATCTTCACCCTACATTAAATGATTACAAAAGCAGTTTATGGCAGAGGCAGAGGTAAACTGTATGTAGCCTTTATTGATTATATGAACGCATTCGATTCAGTTCTTCGTCCACGCCTTTGGCACATACTAGCAGGGCGGTGTTACGACTGGGCGGTGATACGACTGGGCGATGTTACGACAGGGCGATGTTACGACTGGGCGGTGTTACGACTGGTCGGTGTTACGACTGGTCGGTGTTACGACAGATTGGTGTTACGAGAGGGCGGTGTTACAGCAGGGCGGTGTTACGACTGGGCGGTGTTATGACTGGGCGGTGTTACGACTGGGCGTGTTACGACTGGGCGGTGTTACGACAGATTGGTGTTACGGCAGGGTGGTGTTACGACAGGGCGGTTTTACGGCAGGATGGTGTTACGACAGGGTGGTGTTACGACAGGGCGGTTACGGCAGGATGGTGTTACGGCAGGGCGGTGTTACGACTGGGCGGTGTTACGGAAGATTGGTGTTACGACAGGGCGGTGTTACGGCAGGGCGGTGTTACGGCAGGGCGGTGTTATGGCAGGGCGGTGTTATGGCAGGGCGGTGTTACGGCAGGGCGGTGTTACGGCAGGGCGGTGTTACGGCAGGGCGGTGTTACGGCAGGGCGGTGTTATGGCAGGGCGGTGTTATGGCAGGGCGGTGTTACGGCAGGTGTTACGACAGGGCGGTGTTACGGCAGGGTGGTGTTATGGCAATGCGGTGTTATGGCAGGGCGGTGTTACGGCAGGGTGGTGTTATGGCAATGCGGTGTTATGACAGGGCGGTGTTACGGCAGGGCGGTGTTACGGCAGGGCGGTGTTACGACAGACACTGTGTTTTGAACAGCTGTGAAGCACTGTAACGCTTTAACCTACACTGGTTCTGCAGGAGAGTTATATAACAGCCAATGAGATGCTTTGTCTTTTTATAGCCTGCGCCAATCAGCGTTGTTAATGTGGGAGGCTAGAGAGACAGCAGCATTCTTACAGGCAACCCGTCAGGCGAGGACGCTCGAGGGTTTTGTGTGTTGGCCGAGAAGTTGTGCGTTGGCCGAGAAGTTGTGTGTTGGCCGAGAAGTTGTGTGTTGGCCGAGAAGTTGTGTGTTGGCCGAGAAGTTGTGTGTTGGCCGAGAAGTTGTGTGTTGGCCGAGAAGTTGTGTGTTGGCCGAGAAGTTGTGTGTTGGCCGAGAAGTTGTGTGTTGGCCGAGAAGTTGTGTGTTGGCCGAGAAGTTGTGTGTTGGCCGAGAAGTTGTGTGTTGGCCGAGAAGTTGTGTGTTGGCCGAGAAGTTGTGTGTTGGCCGAGAAGTTGTGTGTTGGCCGAGAAGTTGTGTGTTGGCCGAGAAGTTGTGAGTTGGCCGAGAAGTTGTGTGTTGGCCGAGAAGTTGTGTGTTGGCCGAGAAGTTGTGCGTTGGCCGAGAAGTTGTGTGTTGGCCGAGAAGTTGTGTGTTGGCCGAGAAGTTGTGTGTTGGCCGAGAAGTTGTGTGTTGGCCGAGAAGTTGTGCGTTGGCCGAGAAGTTGTGTGTTGGCCGAGAAGTTGTGTGTTGGCCGAGAAGTTGTGTGTTGGCCGAGAAGTTGTGTGTTGGCCGAGAAGTTGTGTGTTGGCCGAGAAGTTGTGTGTTGGCCGAGAAGTTGTGTGTTGGCCGAGAAGTTGTGTGTTGGCCGAGAAGTTGTGTGTTGGCCGAGAAGTTGTGTGTTGGCCGAGAAGTTGTGCGTTGGCCGAGAAGTTGTGTGTTGGCCGAGAAGTTGTGTGTTGGCCGAGAAGTTGTGTGTTGGCCGAGAAGTTGTGTGTTGGCCGAGAAGTTGTGTGTTGGCCGAGAAGTTGTGTGTTGGCCGAGAAGTTGTGTGTTGGCCGAGAAGTTGTGCGTTGGCCGAGAAGTTGTGCGTTGGCCGAGAAGTTGTGGGTTGGCCGAGAAGTTGTGTGTTGGCCGAGAAGTTGGGCGTTGGCCGAGAAGTTGTGTGTTGGCCGAGAAGTTGTGTGTTGGCCGAGAAGTTGTGTGTTGGCCGAGAAGTTGTGTGTTGGCCGAGAAGTTGTGTGTTGGCCGAGAAGTTGTGTGTTGGCCGAGAAGTTGTGTGTTGGCCGAGAAGTTGTGTGTTGGCCGAGAAGTTGTGCGTTGGCCGAGAAGTTGTGCGTTGGCCGAGAAGTTGTGTGTTGGCCGAGAAGTTGTGTGTTGGCCGAGAAGTTGTGTGTTGGCCGAGAAGTTGTGTGTTGGCCGAGAAGTTGTGTGTTGGCCGAGAAGTTGTGTGTTGGCCGAGAAGTTGTGCGTTGGCCGAGAAGTTGTGCGTTGGCCGAGAAGTTGTGTGTTGGCCGAGAAGTTGTGTGTTGGCCGAGAAGTTGTGTGTTGGCCGAGAAGTTGTGTGTTGGCCGAGAAGTTGTGTGTTGGCCGAGAAGTTGTGTGTTGGCCGAGAAGTTGTGTGTTGGCCGAGAAGTTGTGTGTTGGCCGAGAAGTTGTGTGTTGGCCGAGAAGTTGTGTGTTGGCCGAGAAGTTGTGTGTTGGCCGAGAAGTTGTGTGTTGGCCGAGAAGTTGTGTGTTGGCCGAGAAGTTGTGTGTTGGCCGAGAAGTTGTGTGTTGGCCGAGAAGTTGTGTGTTGGCCGAGAAGTTGTGTGTTGGCCGAGAAGTTGTGTGTTGGCCGAGAAGTTGTGTGTTGGCCGAGAAGTTGTGTGTTGGCCGAGAAGTTGTGTGTTGGCCGAGAAGTTGTGTGTTGGCCGAGAAGTTGTGTGTTGGCCGAGAAGTTGTGTGTTGGCCGAGAAGTTGTGTGTTGGCCGAGAAGTTGTGTGTTGGCCGAGAAGTTGTGTGTTGGCCGAGAAGTTGTGTGTTGGCCGAGAAGTTGTGTGTTGGCCGAGAAGTTGTGTGTTGGCCGAGAAGTTGTGTGTTGGCCGAGAAGTTGGGTGTTGGCCGAGAAGTTGGGTGTTGGCCGAGAAGTTGGGTGTCCGGCCAAGGCGATGTTGTATCTTCTTCAAGGCGACGAGAGCCTTGGAATCTGGGCAAGTGACTTTCTACAAAGAGCCGAGAAGTTTGGGGTCCGGAGGAAGTTTTTGCTGGACAGAACTTACTCACAAGTATTTTGTCAGTGAGGAGTGGGAGATGGTTGGAGTATGTGAGGCGGTAAACTCAAAGTGAAGCAACATTCTGATATAAAACTGTTATTGTGGAAAACTATAAGCATGTATGTCATTTGCTTGTTCTCTGAGGTTTCTTCGTGCTTACGAGTCGATTCTAAAAATGTAGAGAACCACGATTGCCTTCCCAGAGTGTCACGAAGTAAAGCAACTCGTTACAAGCACACATGACTACAAGGCCCTTTCCAGCAACAGTTGATGACGTCATCATCCTTCCCACTTCCAGCCGGCGCAGGCGGGACTGCTGGCGGCGTGCGACATCCGGGGCGCAGTTTCCAGGACCGTGATGGGCACGTCACTTAAGGCGCCTACACACGTACCTGTTGTCCCCTAGTTTTGCTGCCGATCCGGTCAAAAATCGAAACCGTGGACTAATCCGGCACGGTTCTTGTGACTAGGGCTGGCTCTATTTTCCCGACCCCTCCGGACCGGTTCATATGCCCGGCAACGCGAGATCTCGTGTTGTGGCGACTTAGTCGCCAATTTTAATGGCGGACGCTGTCGTCGCTTCAGACAGGAAAAGGTGTATTTGGGGATACTACAAACCAATCCAAAGAAAAGGTAAGCCATGAACATCATTAATTTATCAAAGCTGTATGTTGAATGCGTCAGTAGGTCGTGAAAGCTTCAACTTTTTACAAATCGAATGCAGGTCAAGGCAGATCTACGCTTCCAACAATATCATTCAATCTGCTCCACCCGCTACGTTGCGTGTTCGTACATAAAACGCTGTATTTCGGGATACTAGAAAGCCCATCCCAAGAAAATGTAAGCCATGAACAGCATTAATTTATCAAAGCTGTATGTTGAATGCATCAGTAGGTCGGTAAAGCTTCAACTTTTTACAAATCGAATGCTGGTCAATGCAAATCTACACCGGCGAAGAATGTCGATCGCCACCGCTCCATCGCGTCTTCGCACAGAAAACGCTGTATATCGAGATACTAGAAACCCCATCTCAAGAAAATGTAAGCCATGAACAGCATTAATTTATCAAAGCTGTATGTTGAATGCATCAGTAGGTCGGTAAAGCTTCAACTTTTTACAAATCGAATGCTGGTCAATGCAAATCTACACCGGCGAAGAATGTCGATCGCCACTGCTCCATCGCGCCTTCGCACAGAAAACGCTGTATATCGGGATACTAGAAACCCCATCTCAAGAAAATGTAAGCCATGAACAGCATTAATTTATCAAAGCTGTATGTTGAATGCATCAGTAGGTCGGGAAAGTTCTGCATTTTGCAAATCCGACAGGCAGGTCACACGCATACGTCAAAGCGTCTGTTGTCATAGGCTCACCAAAGGGACGTAACTGTAAATTCTGACTTTGCTTCGCGTAAATGGACATCGCTCTAGTTCGCGGTGTGGGTGTAATCGTTGCGTGTGGCTGTCAACCCGGTTTTTACATGCACGGTCAGCCGGATCGGGAGCAAAACCAGCTTGAAAAACGTAACGTGTGTAGGCGCCTTTAGTCGAGCAATCGGAAAGGCCTGACTGGCTTTTTACGTTGACAGCTGTAATCATGTGCAGCGTCCAATGCGTCAGTTCTTGCAACAAGCCTTTATCCAAACCTCACATCGCTTCCCTTTTTATCCCTTTTCCATGCCGGCTCCTACGTGATTACAGGAAATACCGGAAACGCCTTGGGATTGGCTACGAGCAGCGCAGAACTCGAACTCAGCTCCTGGAATACTCGGCATCTCTGGTGACAGCACGCGATACGCTGCCTGTCCTTCGCTACAGCCCTCCACCCTGAATACCCCACCCCTGTACACACCCACCCTGTACAGCCCCACCCCGTATAGTCCACCCTGAATACCCCAGCCCTGTACACCCCCACCTTGTACAGCCCCACCCCGTATACTTCCACCTGGTACACCCCCACCTGGTACACTCCCACCTGGTACACCCCCACCTGCTACACCCCCACCTGGTACACCCCGACCTGGTACACTTCCACCTGGTACACCACCACCTGATACACCCCCACCTGCTACACCCCCACCTGCTACACCCCCACCTGGTACACTTCCACCTCCTACACCCCCACCTGCTACACCCCCACCTGGTACACTTCCACCTGCTACACCCCCACCTGCTACACCCTCCTCTGGTACACCTCCACCTGCTACACCCCCACCTGGTACACCTCCACCTGCTACACTCCCACGTGGTACACCTTCACCTGGTACACCTCCACCTGGTACACCTCCACCTGGTACACCCCCACCTGGTACACCTCCACCTGGTACACCTACACCTGGTACACCCCCACCTGCTACACCCCCACCTGGTACACCTGCACCTGGTACACCCCCACCTGCTACACCCCCACCTGCTACACCCCCACCTGGTACACCTCCACCTGGTACACTTCCACCTGGTACACCCCCACCTGGTACACTTCCCCCTGGTACACCTCCACCTGGTACACCCCCACCTGGTACACCCCCACCTGCTACACCTCCACCTGGTACACCCCCACCTGGTACACCCCCACCTGGTACACCCCCACCTGCTACACCTCCACCTGGTGCACCCCCACCTGGTACACCCCACCTGCTACACCCCCACCTGCTACACCCCCACCTGTTACACCTCCACCTGGTACACCCCCACCTGGTACACCCCCACCTGCTACACCCCCACCTGCAACACCCCCACCTGCTACACCTCCACCTGGTACACCTCCACCTGGTACACCCCCACCTGGTACACCTCCACCTGGTACACCCCCAACTGCTATACCCCCACCTGGTACACTTCCACTTGGTACACCTCCACATGGTACACTTCCACCTGGTACACCCCCACCTGGTACACTTCCACCTGGTACACCCTCACCTGGTACACCCCCACCTGGTACACCCCCACCTGGTACACCTCCATCATCATCATCAGCAGCAGCATCAGCAGCATCAGCATCATCAGCATCATCAGCATCATCATCATCATCGTTATTTTCTTTCTTGCTCAAATACATGAGAATTCTCTGTAGGAACTTTCACCCCCGGTCGCCACTGCGCAGCGCCCACTACCCGGTTTTACTCCCGGGTGAGAGAGGCAGTGCGGGTTGGGCACCTTGCTCAAGAATACAAATCTAGGATCCATACAGAACTGAACACTGCACCCAGTCTGACACTGCACCCAGTCTGACACTGCACCCAGTCTGACACTGCACCCAGTCTGACACTGCACCCAGTCTGACACTGCACCCAGACTGACACTGCACCCAGACTGACACTGCACCCAGACTGTCACTGCACCCAGACTGACACTGCACCCAGACTGACACTGCACCCAGACTGACACTTGGAAACACTGCACCCAGACTGACCCTGCACCCAGACTGACACTGCACCCAGACTGACACTGCACCCAGACTAACACTTGGAAACACTGCACCCAGACTGACACTGCACCCAGACTGACACTGCACCCAGACTGACACTGCACCCAGACTGACACTGCACCCAGACTGACACTGCACCCAGACTGACACTGCACCCAGACTGACACTGCACCCAGACTGACACTGCACCCAGACTGACACTGCACCCAGACTGACACTGCATTCAGACTGACACTGCACCCAGACTGACACTGCACCCAGACTGCACCCAGACTGACACTGCACCCAGACTGCACCCAGACTGCACCCAGACTGACACTGCACCCAGACTGCACCCAGACTGACACTGCACCCAGACTGACACTGCACCCAGACTGACACTGCACCCAGACTGCACCCAGACTGACACTGCACCCAGACTGCACCCAGACTGACACTGCACCCAGACTGCACCCAGACTGACACTGCACCCAGACTGCACCCAGACTGACACTGCACCCAGACTGACACTGCACCCAGACTGACACTGCACCCAGACTGACACTGCACCCAGACTGCACCCAGACTGACACTGCACCCAGACTGACACTGCACCCAGACTGACACTGCACCCAGACTGCACCCAGACTGACACTGCACCCAGACTGACACTGCACCCAGACTGACACTGCATCCAGACTGCACCCAGACTGACACTGCACCTAGACTGCACCCAGACTGACACTGCACCCAGACTGCACCCAGACTGACACTGCACCCAGACTGACACTGCACCCAGACTGCACCCAGACTGACACTGCACCCAGACTGACACTGCACCCAGACTGACACTGCACCCAGACTGACACTGCACCCAGACTGACACTGCACCCAGACTGACACTGCACCCAGACTGCACCCCGACTGACACTGCACCCAGACTGACACTGCACCCAGACTGACACTGCACCCAGACTGCACCCAGACTGACACTGCACCCAGACTGACACTGCACCCAGACTGACACTGCACCCAGACTGACACTGCACCCAGACTGCACCCAGACTGACACTGCACCCAGACTGACACTGCACCCAGACTGACACTGCACCCAGACTGCACCCAGACTGACACTGCACCCAGACTGACACTGCACCCAGACTGACACTGCACCCAGACTGACACTGCACCCAGACTGACACTGCACCCAGACTGACACTGCACCCAGACTGACACTGCACCCAGACTGACACTGCACCCAGACTGACACTGCACCCAGACTGACACTGCACCGAGACTGGCACTGCACCGAGACTGACACTGCACCCAGACTGACACTGCACCCAGACTGACACTGCACCCAGACTGACACTGCACCCAGATTGACACTGCATTCAGACTGACACTGCACCCAGACTGACACTGCACCAAGACTGCCACTGCATTCAGACTGACACTGCACCCAGACTAACACTGCACCCAGACTGCACCCAGACTGACACTGCACCCAGACTGCACCCAGACTGACACTGCACCCAGACTGACACTGCACCCAGACTGACACTGCACCCAGACTGCACCCAGACTGACACTGCACCCAGACTGACGCTGCACCCAGACTGACACTGCACCCAGACTGCACCCAGACTGACACTGCACCCAGACTGACACTGCACCCAGACTGACACTGCACCCAGACTGCACCCAGACTGACACTGCACCCAGACTGACACTGCACCCAGACTGACACTGCACCCAGACTGACACTGCACCCAGACTGACACTGCACCCAGACTGCACCCAGACTGACACTGTCAGAATACGCTACTGGCTACGATGGATGTGGCAGCCCTCTACACCAGCATCCCCCACGAGGAGGGCATAGCAGCCACCGCGTCGGCTCTACGCGAAAGCGACTGTTCCTCTCCCGATACCATCCTTGCTCTCATTCGGTTCATCCTCGAGCATAACGCCTTCTCCTTTGGTGACAAAATGTACCTGCAGAGGCACGGCACAGCCATGGGCACCAGATTCGCCCCGCAGTATGCGAATCTCTTCATGCACAGGTTCGAAGAGGGTTTTTTTTCCAGCCGCCCCCTGCGCCCCAGCTTCTACATCAGGTACATTGATGACTTGTTTCTCATCTGGAACCACGGGGAACAGGCCCTCCAGGAACTCCACCAGGAGATCAACGGGTTCTCCCCTACCATTCAACTAACTATGACCTTCTCCAAGGAGTCGGTCACCTTTCTGGACACTCGGGTCACCATAACGGATGGACAGCTCACTACCTCCCTGTACCGTAAGCCCACGGACAGCATGCAGATGCTCCACCACTCCAGTTCCCACCCGAGGCATGTCAAGCAGTCCATCCCCTATGGACAGGCGCTTCGGATCCACCGAATCTGCTCCGATGCGGGGGATCGTGACAGGCACCTCCGGGGACTGAAGGCGGCCCTCCTCCGTAGCGGACACCACGGTGGGAGCATCGACCGGCAGTTCTACAGGGCCACTACTAAAAGACGGGAGGAGCTTCTTCTTCGTCGGGACAGGCACTCGGGGGCCAACAGAGTCCCTCTAGTCGCGAGTTTCTTCCCTGGGGCGGAGAAGCTGCGGAAGGTGATTAGGAGTCTCCAACATTTCCTCAGTGAGGACGAGCGCCTCTCTCGTGCACTTCCGGCTCCTCCTGTCCTCGCCTTCCGCCAACCACCTAACCTGAGGAGTCTGCTGGTCCGCAGCAAATTCCCCGACCACCACCCCACGGAGGACGGCAGCATGCAACCCTGTAAGGCGGCGCGGTGTTCCACGTGCGCGATCATCTGCACGGAGACGACGATTACCAGGGGCCAGACCGTACACCACGTCAGAGGCAAGCATACCTGCCATTCCAGAGATTTGGTATATCTCATCAGGTGCCGCAGAGGATGCCCTGACGCTTGGTACATCGGAGAGACTGGTCAGCGACTCCGCCAACGGATGAACGGGCACCGCGCCACCATCAGAAACCTGTCGCCCCTCCCAGTCAGCGAACACTTCAACCTGTCCGACCACTCACCCGCTGACATGCTCGTGAGCGTGCTGAGGGGCGGGTTGCACGACCTCCACCAACGTCGGGTTATGGAGCAGAGACTCATCATCAGGTTTGGCACGCAGCACACCGGGCTCAACAGAGACACGGGCTTCATGGCTCACTACCGTTGAGCCCGCCCTGCTCTGTGGCACGGGTTCCCCGTGTTCTCTGCGGTGTGGACGGTCCTTCTACGGGGGTGAGCGCATGTCCACTCCTGCTTTTCTCGGGGGACTTGCGTTGCACGAGCCTCCGCCAGTTCCCTATTTAAACCCTACGCCTGCCAGTCCTGTACCACTTGGCCTGAAGAAGGAGGATCCCCTCCGAAAGCTCGCCTACGACTGCTCTAGAAGCCTACGACTGCTCTAGTAACGGCCCTCTTCAGGGCCCACTTCTCTCACGAGAGAATACAATTGGTCAGACTCCGGTCAATTTTTTCTGTTTTCTTTTTTTCCAGGTGAACTTTGTATAGTCTGACACCGGCTCCTTACCTCTACGCTCTTTTTCAAAGCCATGCTGCGAGTCCATTTGTGACATTTATGTCAACTTTTACAAATGCTTAATACTTTCATTGCTGTCACAGTTTAAATGTGTACAGTCTTTGAAAGAAAGTATTCGTCCCTGTTTAAGTCATGAATGCCTGGCTGTGATTTGTCTTGTGAACTCCTTCAGTTGAAAACATATTTCCCAGCCTGTTTTTTATACTTTGGTTGCCATGGATACTGCAAAGGGTTACTCACACACCAGTGCCCAACTCTCTACATTGCAGACACTTCCGCCAGCTGCATGAGCCACTTCCGGGTAGACGCCGTGTCTGGTGACGTCACTACAGCCTCAACCCTGGACTATGACGCGGCTACCGGAGGTTTCCGAGTCTGTCACGTGGTGCTTCGGGTCCGTGACAACGGCGCCTCGCCACTGTCATCTACCGCCACCCTGACTGTGTCGGTCAGTGCAACTACATGTATTCTACCCGTTAATTCTCCTTTCCCCAACCACACTCCGTATCTTCCCTTAATGTATTACTGTAGTTTACGATGTGTTTATTTGTGACTCCCTGTGGGTTGGAGGTAAGAATGGATCCTCCCGTGTCTCCCTACGCAATTCGTAAGAGCCGAATAGCTATTCTTTTTTAATTTGAGACTTGCTCTTACTCTCTAAGCAGGTGTAGTGATATTCGTGATCAATAGTCTTATAAAACCTACATAGCTTGATATCTCGTAAAATCCCAAGCATCATCATCATTTGTCTATGTGCAACATTACAAGAAAACCGTGATATAATAGAAGGCGTTTATTTTCCCAATGTGACATAAATTGCGAGCTGATCAAGGTTCAGTATATTTTCTCTAGATAGAACCAGACTATTTAAAGCTTATTTTGAGATCTTTGGTTGTTTGAAACTGCTTTCTTTGTGCATTTTCCTCATAATTTTATCTTCTCGTGGAATTAGGTATGTGTACATTTGTACGTAATTTGATGAAAACGACTGTCCTCACCTACAGGGGGTAAGAAAGAACAAAAATGAGAAGAGATCAAACGAGTCCGAAGTACGAGTGGGAAGTTGATGAAATTCACTACCAGCGATACTCGAAGGTGGGGCTCATGGATAAAATCTCACAATTGAGCAAGCACAATATGTAAATCTCATCAGTTTGAATTCTTGCCTGACTAGAGGAACATAAACACGATTCGAAAGTAGCTGCATTCTGATGCCTGTACAAGGTGAACGTCTACAGAGATGCTGGTGTTGCAGATCGCCGATGCCAATGACAATGCCCCTGTGCCAGGATCCAATGTCTACAGTGTCAGCGTGACCG
>JAWQFJ010011284.1:0-11313 GCA_034096865.1 Theodoxus fluviatilis
ACCCTTGTATGCAGCATGGCGCGTGTAGTGGGGTTAACCCTTGTAGGCGCAGTGGTCGTGTGTTAACCATTGGTATGCAGCAATGGCACAGTGTAGTGGGTTCCCTTGTGAACGGCGCAGTGTATGGGGTTAACCCTTGTATGGCGCAGTCTAGTGGTTTAACCATTGTATGCAGCAATGTGCGCAGTGTAGTGGGGTTAACCCTTGTAGTGGCGCAGTGTAGTGGGGTTAACCTTGTATGCTGCAAGGCGCGGTGTAGTGGGTGTTAACCATTGTATGCAGCAATGGCGCAGTGTAGTGGGGTTAATCACGCATTGTATGCATCCAAACAGCAATGGCGCGTGTTAGTGTGTTAACCCTTTTATTGCTCCAATGGCGCTGTATGTTGGATGGTTAAACCCTTGTAATGCGCAGTTGTGTGGGGTTTAACCCTTTATGCAGTCAATGGTGGCAGTGTAGTGGGGTGTAACCCTTGTATGCAGCAATGCGCAGTGTATTGTGTTAACCTTGTATGCAGCATGGCGCAGTGTAGTGGGGTTAACGCATTGTAGTATGCAGCAATGGCGCAGTGGACAAGACACGTGAGAACGCGACAACAATACATAAGCAGGGTGGCAGTGAGAGTGGACAAGACACGTGAGATCGCGTCAACAGTACATAAGCAGGGTGGCAGTGAGAGTGGACAAGACACGTGAGAACGCGACAACAGTACATAAGCAGGGTGGCAGTGAGAGTGGACCAGACACGTGAGAACGCGCCAACAGTACATAAGCAGGGTGGCAGTGAGAGTGGACAAGACACGTGAGATCGCGTCAACAGTATATAAGCAGGGTGGCAGTGAGAGTGGACAAGACACGTGAGAACGCGACAACAGTACATAAGCAGGGTGGCAGTGAGAGTGGACAAGACACGTGAGATCGCGTCAACAGTACATAAGCAGGGTGGCAGTGAGAGTGGACAAGACACGTGAGAACGCGACAACAGTACATAAGCAGGGTGGCAGTGAGAGTGGACAAGACACGTGAGAACGCGACAACAGTACATAAGCAGGGTGGCAGTGAGAGTGGACAAGACACGTGAGAACGCGTCAACAGTACATAAGCAGGGTGGCAGTGAGAGTGGACAAGACACGTGAGAACGCGTCAACAGTACATAAGCAGGGTGGCAGTGAGAGTGGACAAGACACGTGAGAACGCGTCAACAGTACATAAGCAGGGTGGCAGTGAGAGTGGACAAGACACGTGAGAACGCGACAACAGTACATAAGCAGGGTGGCAGTGAGAGTGGACAAGACACGTGAGAACGCGTCAACAGTACATAAGCAGGGTGGCAGTGAGAGTGGACAACACACGTGAGAACGCGACAACAGTATATAAGCAGGGTGGCAGTGAGAGTGGACAAGACACGTGAGAACGTGACAACAGAACATAAGCAGGGTGGCAGTGAGAGTGGACAAGACACGTGAGAACGCGACAGAGAGACGAGTGAGAGCGCCGATAACAGCGATTATGTCCTCACAGGATCCAACTGAGAATGGAATTATTGTGGGACAGCTGATCACTGATTGTATCGCTCTGTATCAACCAGTGCATTAATAACGTTTTTTCGAAAATGACCACTGGGTTTTCTGGACTTCGACTTCCCCGCGTAAGCCAGAAGAAACCTCTTATTGAGAGGACTTTACAAACACGGTGTAAGCCAGAAGAAACCTCTTATTGAGAGGACTTTACAAACACGGTGTAAGCCAGAAGAAACCTCTTATTGAGAGGACTTTACAAACACGGTGTAAGCCAGGAGAAACCTCTTATTGAGAGGACTTTACAAACACGGTGTAAGCCAGAAGAAACCTCTTATTGAGAGGACTTTACAAACACGGTGTAAGCCAGAAAAAACCTCTTATTGAGAGGACTTTACAAACACGGTGTAAGCCAGAAGAAACCTCTTATTGAGAGGACTTTACAAACACGGTGTAAGCCAGAAGAAACCTCTTATTGAGAGGACTTTACAAACACGGTGTAAGCCAGAAGAAACCTCTTATTGAGAGGACTTTACAAACACGGTGTAAGCCAGAAGAAACCTCTTATTGAGAGGACTTTACAAACACGGTGTAAGCCAGAAGAAACCTCTTATTGAGAGGACTTTACAAACACGGTGTAAGCCAGAAGAAACCTCTTATTGAGAGGACTTTACAAACACGGTGTAAGCCAGAAGAAACCTCTTATTGAGAGGACTTTACAAACACGGTGTAAGCCAGAAGAAACCTCTTATTGAGAGGACTTTACAAACACGGTGTAAGCCAGAAGAAACCTCTTATTGAGAGGACTTTACAAACACGGTGTAAGCCAGAAGAAACCTCTTATTGAGAGGACTTTACAAACACGGTGTAAGCCAGAAGAAACCTCTTATTGAGAGGACTTTACAAACACGGTGTAAGCCAGAAGAAACCTCTTATTGAGAGGACTTTACAAACACGGTGTAAGCCAGAAGAAACCTCTTATTGAGAGGACTTTACAAACACGGTGTAAGCCAGAAGAAACCTCTTATTGAGAGGACTTTACAAACACGGTGTAAGCCAGAAGAAACCTCTTATTGAGAGGACTTTACAAACACGGTGTAAGCCAGAAGAAACCTCTTATTGAGAGGACTTTACAAACACGGTGTAAGCCAGAAGAAACCTCTTATTGAGAGGACTTTACAAACACGGTGTAAGCCAGAAGAAACCTCTTATTGAGAGGACTTTACAAACACGGTGTAAGCCAGAAGAAACCTCTTATTGAGAGGACTTTACAAACACGGTGTAAGCCAGAAGAAACCTCTTATTGAGAGGACTTTACAAACACGGTGTAAGCCAGAAGAAACCTCTTATTGAGAGGACTTTACAAACACGGTGTAAGCCAGAAGAAACCTCTTATTGAGAGGACTTTACAAACACGGTGTAAGCCAGAAGAAACCTCTTATTGAGAGGACTTTACAAACACGGTGTAAGCCAGAAGAAACCTCTTATTGAGAGGACTTTACAAACACGGTGTAAGCCAGAAGAAACCTCTTATTGAGAGGACTTTACAAACACGGTGTAAGCCAGAAGAAACCTCTTATTGAGAGGACTTTACAAACACGGTGTAAGCCAGAAGAAACCTCTTATTGAGAGGACTTTACAAACACGGTGTAAGCCAGAAGAAACCTCTTATTGAGAGGACTTTACAAACACGGTGTAAGCCAGAAGAAACCTCTTATTGAGAGGACTTTACAAACACGGTGTAAGCCAGAAGAAACCTCTTATTGAGAGGACTTTACAAACACGGTGTAAGCCAGAAGAAACCTCTTATTGAGAGGACTTTACAAACACGGTGTAAGCCAGAAGAAACCTCTTATTGAGAGGACTTTACAAACACGGTGTAAGCCAGAAGAAACCTCTTATTGAGAGGACTTTACAAACACGGTGTAAGCCAGAAGAAACCTCTTATTGAGAGGACTTTACAAACACGGTGTAAGCCAGAAGAAACCTCTTATTGAGAGGACTTTACAAACACGGTGTAAGCCAGAAGAAACCTCTTATTGAGAGGACTTTACAAACACGGTGTAAGCCAGAAGAAACCTCTTATTGAGAGGACTTTACAAACACGGTGTAAGCCAGAAGAAACCTCTTATTGAGAGGACTTTACAAACACGGTGTAAGCCAGAAGAAACCTCTTATTGAGAGGACTTTACAAACACGGTGTAAGCCAGAAGAAACCTCTTATTGAGAGGACTTTACAAACACGGTGTAAGCCAGAAGAAACCTCTTATTGAGAGGACTTTACAAACACGGTGTAAGCCAGAAGAAACCTCTTATTGAGAGGACTTTACAAACACGGTGTAAGCCAGAAGAAACCTCTTATTGAGAGGACTTTACAAACACGGTGTAAGCCAGAAGAAACCTCTTATTGAGAGGACTTTACAAACACGGTGTAAGCCAGAAGAAACCTCTTATTGAGAGGACTTTACAAACACGGTGTAAGCCAGAAGAAACCTCTTATTGAGAGGACTTTACAAACACGGTGTAAGCCAGAAGAAACCTCTTATTGAGAGGACTTTACAAACACGGTGTAAGCCAGAAGAAACCTCTTATTGAGAGGACTTTACAAACACGGTGTAAGCCAGAAGAAACCTCTTATTGAGAGGACTTTACAAACACGGTGTAAGCCAGAAGAAACCTCTTATTGAGAGGACTTTACAAACACGGTGTAAGCCAGAAGAAACCTCTTATTGAGAGGACTTTACAAACACGGTGTAAGCCAGAAGAAACCTCTTATTGAGAGGACTTTACAAACACGGTGTAAGCCAGAAGAAACCTCTTATTGAGAGGACTTTACAAACACGGTGTAAGCCAGAAGAAACCTCTTATTGAGAGGACTTTACAAACACGGTGTAAGCCAGAAGAAACCTCTTATTGAGAGGACTTTACAAACACGGTGTAAGCCAGAAGAAACCTCTTATTGAGAGGACTTTACAAACACGGTGTAAGCCAGAAGAAACCTCTTATTGAGAGGACTTTACAAACACGGTGTAAGCCAGGAGAAACCCCTTATTGAGAGGACTTTACAAACACGGTGTAAGCCAGAAGAAACCCCTTATTGAGAGGACTTTACAAACACGGTGTAAGCCAGGAGAAACCCCTTATTGAGAGGACTTTACAAACACGGTGTAAGCCAGGAGAAACCCCTTATTGAGAGGACTTTACAAACACGCTATGACCTTGTCTGAGACCAGTTTTGTGCTCCTCAAAGTATTTTCCAGAACAATCAGATCACGTGTTGCACTTCACGGCGACTGATGGCAGCAAAATCAAAAGGAGAGTGAAACTTTGAATCTGTTTCTGTCCCTCTTGATGAAGTGCGCCATTTTTGCTGGCTGTGTAGAGTAGTGTCCCACAGGCTGCTACTTCAGAGCAGTTTCTCTAAGCCTCGCTGGATGCACTCACCCCGGGTCTGCGTCTGTTTCCGTAGCAGTTCTTCTTGCAGACATCTCAGCTGCTGTACGTGGAATCTGCAGAACACGAACGAAGAATAAGGTTGTCAAAGTAGGCCAACGTTCAGAGATGGCACGGAAGGCAAATGAGAGGAAAAAAAAGGCCTTTTAAAGGTTTCATCACGGGCACTGGAACGATGATTCAGCATCCTTTGTACATGCATGAGCATCATTTGGTTTCCTTATAGAAGTGCTTTATACGAACACAAACTACAACAATCAGTTAACTAATAAAAATGACTTGGCAAGAGGCAACTGCTCGATATTTTATTGCAGATGGAGATAAATCACTGACTGACCCTCAGCATAAAAAAATCCCCGAGCTAGAGCATAAAAAGGCATGATCTGCCCATCAAGAGTCATGTTATGCACATCATCATGCTCCCAGTCAGAACAGAAAAGTACTTACGGTCTCACTCCATCTGCCTTTTTTATCCATTCAAAGTCTTCCTCTGTGAAGAACTGCAGGTCCTGCACAGAGGTCAGCCCATACTGGATGAGGTTGCTGACAACAACGTCTGGCAGTCCGTGACCTTTGAACTCCTTCCTTGATGCCTCACCTGATGAACTCTCTGCCATCTGCAAGATAAACAAGTGCGCCCTTCATGGAAATGTTGTGTTTTAAACTTTGGGACTGGTGTTCGGAATACTATCGACCAAATAAATAATTTCAATTCAACAAAAACAAACCTAACCCAAACCAAACTTAACAAACAATCACCCAAACGAAGTCAGCTTGAACCAAACTGCTCAAACTACTCTCACCTGATGAAGTTGCGATTCGAAAGCTTGTGAAAAGTTGAAATAAATATCATTGGACACAGTTTCTCCTTCGACTTTTCTGTTTGGTATCCTAGTGCAACTCATGTCTGCCTCAAGGCAATCCAACCTAACGCAACAAACCTAAACCATTCCAACTCAAACCCAAAACAAATCGACCCAAACCAACTTCCGCCCACCCAACTCTAACCAAGTGTACTCGAACCAAAGCAAACCAACACTTTCTATCTCAATCCAACCTCAAACAACCTCAACTAACCTAACATCAATCTAGCCTAAACCAACTCAACCAAAATCAAACTAAACTATCAAGAGACTAACCAAAATAAACACGAAGAAACAACAAACCAAATAAATAAACAAATTGAAGTTCAATAAACCAAACTAAACCAAAGACAAAACAATACAAATATATTGCAATAGGTTACACTAAATTTTACCAAACTAAAGTGAATCAAACCAAAGCTAAACCAAACTAAACCAAAACTGAACTGATCTGGACTAGACTGGACTGGACTGAATCGGACTGGACTGGACTGGACTGGATTGGACTGGACTGGACTGGACTGGATTGGACTGGATTGGACTGGACTGGACTGGACGAGACTTTAGCATGAACGAGTTTCCCTTGTCTGTTCTGAAAGTCCTACTTGCTCAGAGATTCGTTTAGTTAGTTCAGCTCAGCTCAGGTTAATTTTTGTTTAGATAAATCTAGTCTAGTCAAGATTAATTTAGACGGGACTAATTTAGACCAAATTTATATAGACTAAACTAATTTAGACAAGACTAGACTTGATTTTCATAACAGACGAGGGAAACACGTTCATACAAAAGTTTGTTGTCAACACTGTCCATTCACAACATACATTTTAGCTTGTGTTCCTGAAGGTTCATCATTCAAGTAAGTTGTCATTTTAAAACTTACAACAGTATGTTCTGAGCACGGACCTGTATCTAACTGGATGCACGTCTATAGGTCAAGGTCATTTTAGTTGCTCAAAAGGCCAATCGGCGATTGACTGAGTCTAGCACTTCTGGTGGCCTGTTCAACCTACGATATTCGATGGCGGAGAACTCAGTTGCAAAAAGAAAACGGCCAAGCGTTGGCAATAATTGTGCAATTGAAAGCTGCAGTACATCTTCTGTGAAATACCGAGGTCTGTCATTTATGAAACTGCCGCGACTAGGCGTGAGCGAGGCGCATTCAATTTGCATCTCGCACGAGTGCCTTCGCAGATGTAAACAATGCCACCGGAATTGCCTCGGCCAACTTCGGCTTGCTCAGAACGAGTCCACGAGTAATCGGCAGCCAATCTGCTCGCTGCGTTATAACAGCTGTTAGGCTGACGTCCGAGGACTGATATTGGCATTTCCGTGACTCTCTCGAACGAAATTCGACTCCTAGGCAGCCGTGGCTCCCCTTAAATGTAACTCACATGAGAGACATAAATGACAAAGAAGAAAACTAGTACAATCAATTCATTAATAAAAACGTGCTTAACTTGAAAATTAACAGTCCCCTTTCTTGTTCACTCCCGAGACCTGTGCCACTACGGCACTAGGCACTACATGTGTGTAGCGTCCATAAAACAACCGCAACAAATCGGTTAAAATGCTGTGGCAGGGCTTCCTACTTAAAGAAAAACTCGACAGAGACACATAGACATCTAATCACAGCTGTAACACAATAGAAACCTTTAAAATAAATTTAATTTTACCCACAATAAACTGCGTGACAATCTGATCAACAGTGGAATCCATTGCTACAAAGACTCGCCGGAAGTGAGCTACTCAGTCAGTCGAGAGGCTGACCTCTGGCAGATCTCTCTAATTGGCTGAAAGAGTCCGAGACAGACAAGACGTGCATCCATTAGATACAGATCCGTGGTTCTGAGATCTCTCTTTTCCTCTGAATAGTTTTATTACAGTTGTTCATACGATACATTATTGGTGTTCAAGCGACAACATGGCCGTGGGTGAAATGCGTTCAGCAACTGATCTCTGTGGCGCTGAATGAAAGGACGAAAGTTCTTATGCTTACATCTGCAGTGCATGCAGCATGGTCCACCTGGTGACGTCATGGTCACCTGGGCGTCCCTCTACCCGTAGGTGTCAGGTCAGTTCGCCAGACTTGAGCTCCAGGAGCAGTGGTCTCAGCCCTGGAAACGTACGGGTACATGCCATGGGGTTCATGGTCCGACAGTAACAGTCTGAAGTTCATCGTTTGTGTCTCAAGCTGATGGGGTACTTTGCACAAGTTGTCCTTAGTAACTAACTGCATAAACGGCTTTTTGCGACGTCAATAGATCACAAATACATCTATCCTCAAGAACACAGAGATATAGTATCTCTGAAACAGGTTGGTCACGTGACTTCGGCCCCACATTCCAATGATTTTACCAATCAAAATTCAAAATGATCAAAAGACCATTGAGAGTAAAAAGAGACCATTCTATTTCACTCCAATTATTTATCCCGATAGATAAACACAAATTTGGTGTTCTAATAAAACTAATCTATGAGATTTTCAGGAAATCATTTGAGAACTACTTTTAGCGCAAACATCGTCGATAAGGTTGCAAACTGCCTTCAGCACGTGCGCTTGTCTTTGGAACTAGTCAGTATAAACGCATCGAAAAGGATTCCTATGGCTCCGGGCTGGTTTCGTGAATCTATGGTTATACTCTCGCAAGTAAATGCTTTCTGGCCGGAACCTGTGGTCTAACTGCCTTCACACTGTTTGACGAGCTGCTGAGTCCACACTTCGATCATTCGTGTATCGACTGATCTAGAAGTAGAAGGAAGATTTTACTCACTGTTGTCTCTGTGTTGAACGTTGATCGAGTCGAAGTTTCTTCCGTCCGATTCCGAAGTTCGATATCATCGGAGAGCTCAGAAGCAGTTTTTCTAAGTTTAATCCTTCTAAGCATACATTAAATTAATGATTCCTCATCAGTAAAAGCACTCAGCGGGTTTCTGGGCGTATCGTACTATCGGTCCAAACGATTATCATTATGCAGACGGGATTGGTTGCCTTACTCGCACAATGAAGTATAATTGTTGCTGTTGTATTCAAAGTCCTTATAATTAGTAGAGTTCACAATATTACACTCTTGTGATTCGAATTTTACCGCATACAAGTTTTACATTTATGGGAAATCGATGTTTAGAAAATGAACTGACGGAAAGATGGCTGCCAGTATCGAGTGTATCACAACAAGCGGAGGAATACACTCAACGATGTGATATGTCATTCAGCGTGGCTGAGACTCAGTGTTGAATGGTGGTATGCATGTTATGGAAGAATTAAGGCTATCACGTGACCAACCTGTTGCTGAGACTATATGCACTATAGTCTCAGCCACGCTGAATGCAAATACATCTATCCTCAAGAACGGTTTTGGAGTTACAGTAAAGGATTTGGTGGTGGTGGTAGTGGTAGTAAGAACACTTACACTGAGAACGAAAATTATATTGAACAACTGTGAGCACCGCTGCAGCGGGATATAGAATCCATGCCCGGTGTCACAGGATATTTCGGAACCGGACAAATCGGAACCATTCCGATTTATCCTGGCCCTGGTGAAAGGATATTTCGGAACCATTCCGATTTATCCTGGCCCTGGTGGCAGGATTTTTCGGAACCACCAGGATATTTCGGAACCGTCTAGAAGGTCATTAGCCCACAACTCACTGTACTCCAGCGCGTGAGGTTTCCCACGCCTTTGGCAAACAAGAGTTCTGTTGCGCAAGAATGTGAAGGGAATTTGTAGACTATGGGTAGCTAAAGAATTGTGTAGAATTGCTTGTGTTTGTGCTTGCATTTTCCTTCCCTCACACACACACACACATACACACACACACACGCACGCACGCATGCACACGCTCAGACAAACACACTCAGACACACGCACACGCACGCACTCACACACACACACACACACGTATACACACGCACGCACGCACACGCACACACACACGCGCGCTCACACACGCACGCACAAATACATACGCACGCACACACACAGACACCTCCCCCCATACCCACCCACCGACACACACACACGCGCGCGCGCGCGCGCACACACATACACACACACACGCACACACACACTCACACGCACATGCACAAGCACACACACATACATACATGAACACACACACACACATTCACACACACACACACTTTGTTTTTAGTTTACGACTTTTTCTAAACAGATTGTGAAGAGTTCCTCACACTTTGCTGAGGTTGTGCAATAAATCTCTTCCCACCTACCTGTTTATATCCTTGTTTATGAATAACAAATTCACGCACAGAAGGCCCACATGGCTTCACTAATATTCTGTCTGCATCATTCCGTGTCAAAATTCACTGAGTTACAACTCACTGTACTCCAGCGCGTGAGTTTTCCCACGCCTTTGGCAAACAAGTGTTCTGTTGCGGAAGAATGTGAAGGGAATTTGTAGACTATGGGTACCTAAAGAATTGTGTAGAATTGCTTGTGTTTGTGCTTGCATTTTCCTTCCCTCACACACACACACACACACACACACACACACACACACACACGCACGCACGCACGCATGCACACGCTCAGACACACACGCTCAGACACACACACTCAGACAC
Organism: Theodoxus fluviatilis; assembly: GCA_034096865.1. Classification (NCBI taxonomy): domain Eukaryota; kingdom Metazoa; phylum Mollusca; class Gastropoda; order Cycloneritida; family Neritidae; genus Theodoxus; species Theodoxus fluviatilis. The sequence goes on from JAWQFJ010011284.1 coordinate 10,418, forward strand.
ACGCACACGCACGCACTCACACACACACACCCGCACGCACACACACACGTATACACACGCACGCACGCACACGCATACACACACGCGTGCTCACACACGCACGCACACATAGGCCTACATACGCACGCACACACACAGACACCTCCCCCCATACCCACCCACCGACACACACACACGCGCGCGTGCGCGCGCACACACATACACACACACACACACACACACACAGACAAATATACAACAAGCACAAGGAACAAGTTCAGACAATCATTGCAGACGCCAAGAAATCATACTACAGCACCAAAATCTGTGAATCCACCTCCACAAAAGCCTTATTCTCCACCATGGACAACCTGCTTGGTTGCTCTTTCGCCTCTCCCTTACCCAACAACATCGACCCCTCCGAACTCCCACAAGCCTTCTCAGAATACTTCCACAATAAGATCAAAGCCATCCGCGACAAACTGGACAACATACCCTACCAAAGCTCTGACACTCCTCCTGCTCTCACTGGCACTCCTCTCACACACTTCAAGCCTCTCACTCTCTCTGAACTGCAAACAGTCATCTTATCCGATACCAGTTGATGTTTTACCCCTCTGCTAAGATTATAATACAACCTTAGGAATATTTGTGTTGGAACTTTTACTGGTGAACGTATTTCATAGCATCAGACAATACTAGCATTGTACACGATGTCAACAGCAGGCAGGTTCGAGGACAACAATGTATTTATTATCTATCCTGGTGCCGCTGAGGTCCGCGCGTCAGCTATAAATAAAAGTGCGCAAAGCTTGGATTTGTAAAATGTATTTCACGACCTATTGACGCAATCAACATACAGCTTTGATAAATTAAGACAGCCCATGATTATATTAGCGTTATAAATTAACATATAT